>NLAL01000262.1:0-21705 GCA_002374735.1 Metschnikowia sp. 13-106.1
AATCAGTAATCAGTAATCAGTAATCAGTAATCAGTAATCAGTAATCAGTAATCAGTAATCAGTAATCAGTAATCAGTAATCAGTATTGAGCAGGAAGCCGAGATGGTCACCACAGAGAACCGATGCGGACGAAGTAAGGAGATGTTGAGCTTGATGCCCAGTCTTGAGGACTTAGAAGCCTTAGGTACCCACCAAAAAGACACAATGGAGTGACATTCACCAGCCACCGTAGTCACCACAATCCACCCTCACAGTTATTCTCGCCACTCAAAAGCGCCACTCACTACCATCATTTCTCCATTCACTCTACCATCACTTCTCCACTCACTACCATCACTTCCCCACTCACTACCATCACTTCTTCACACACTTCTCCACACACTAAGTACCCTCACTCCACACCATAAAATACACTAAATACAACACTCTAAATAAACCACACCACACCATCAAAAATTAGTAACTCAATCAATCATCAATGATCAATCAATAATTAACAACTCAATAAATTATATTTTTTTGGATAGGTATTGGTTTCTTAGTTGGTGGTTGGTGGTTGGTGGTTGGTGGTTGCCTGGTTCACTACTACCACTCCCAATAGTTGATCAAGGATTTATTAAAACATAGGGTGGGTAAAAAAATCGAGCCGTTCTTGACACAGGGATCGCGCTGGCGAACGCACAGAAGTGGCGGTGCGACAAGCAACTTCTCTGCTCGCTCATTCGTCTGCATGGGCTGCTTCTCGCTACACACTTAATTAAAAGGCCCACGGAGTCCACGTTGCAGCAGGCGTCAAACCTGTGTTTCCCAAAGCAGCTGGATTATTCGCTAGTGGATCACTTCAGGCCACTGAATCCATACTCTAACACATCCGACACCCTGAATCCGCCTCTAAGACCACACTATAGTCATTTTGATTGGGCTATCATTTAGGATCTCATCTATTCCGACTGATCTATGAGTTTCAAGTGACTCAATGAATTTCAGGCCACTGACTGAATTTCAAGTGACTGAATGAGTTTCAGGCCACTGACTGAATTTCAAGACTTAATATATTTCAAGTGACTGAATGAATTTCAAGACTTAATATATTTCAAGTGACTAAAGATGTCATTCCACTAGTTGCTCAGTCCCGCTGGCGTGGAATTGAGCTTACTTGCGGTTGGAGAGCGTTCATCAAAAGAATCATCCACTGATAAGTCGAGCAAATCATACATTGAAATCGATGGTGGTGTGAAGATAGATAGTGATGGAAGTGGATATAAACAGAAAGATGATGATGTGATGACACGTGAGAAGTATAACTTGGAATAAATGGCCACAGAACACTGGCCCTACCGTACTGTACACTGGAAGGTACTATGGCACTATGTCACACTTTAATGGCACCAGAATTTGTCCCACTCATAATCCCAGCTCCATAGTTCCACAGTGCTGGCCATATTCATGTCCACATTCATGTCCACAGTGCTGTCCACATTCATGTCCACATTCATGTCCACATTCATGTCCACATTCATGTCCACATTCATGTCCACATTCATGTCCTATGCTAACTCCAGTCTTTTTGAGAAATTAGATCACACAATCTCGAAACATCAGGTACAGGCAGATCACGGGCATCGACGGGCATCGGCGTCTTGACATTCAGACAAGCTAGATTCGTCGAAGCAGTTATTGGAAAGACCACACTTTAGTGGCAAGTTGATTAACCCTAAGAGTATCATTACTAAGGGGAATAAGAGAAGGTAGGCAAGATATTTTTGGGTGGTAATGATCCTTAAGTTGAAGAAAAAAAATTTTACCATTTCTTCTTGCCTTGAGTGAAAGAAAAAAAGACTGTTACGTTTTCTTGCAGTATTTTTCCCTATAATGGATGCCCAGCCAGTGAAAAGAATACCAGCAGTCCAAGGGGAGTCGGGTTTATTACTTTTGATTCTATTCCAGTTCCAAATGCGACTAATCCCTCTACTCATTGTCTATCAGCCTCCGACCTGGCCTATTTATAGTACCTCTATTGTATGTCAGTATGTACTGTGTACCGTTCATGGCTCTTCAGCATTATAGCAGTCACTACAGTTGAAGTAGTACAGTACTGCAGTAAACCTAAGTTTGACTGGACTGTACGGACTGTACTGGAGATAACATCGGTATATCATACCCGAATTGAACACCATAATCAGTATATCCATCCACCAACTGTTCTCTGACGTAGGTCTTCTAGGTCTTGAATTTCATAGTCCAAATTTCATAGTCCAAATTTCATGGTCCAAATTTCATAGTCCAAATTTCATAGCCCAAGAAACCGACGACAACTAAATGTTTTCACCTTTATAAGCCCACATCTTCTGTTTCTGTTATGGACTGTCTCGTTGCAGTATCGAGGAGCAGGAGTTACGAGCCCAGGCCCGCACTATAGTTGCCTATTGCGATTTACGAACCTGCCAGATTCCGGCCGGGCTAAATTTCTGGCAAGAACGAACGATTCTCGCCAAAAAAAGACAATACTGGCATGTGGACAGAGTTATCGTGATATGGCCGATTCGGCGATAGGAGAGTCCATAAAGATGAGCAGTCTATCAGCCGTGGCTCACAGCGGGACCCCGAAAATCAAGTGAAGATCACCACACAAACCCGTACATCCAGCATCTAAAACACCAGCAGATCCTTCTAGACCTACCATAATACTCCACATGTTTCAAGTGTGAAACACCACCAAAAGCAGAGTGCCTCAGTATGAAACCCAAGGTGCGAGATTTAATGCGAAGAGAAATTCCCCTCCCATTATTGCGCACTGCATCCAAGCCACACGGCGCTGACAAAGCAGACCCACGGACTTTTATAGGCCCCAATATCTGCACCACCCAAGTTGGCGCCCGGACAGTAGGTGTGGTGTATACAGGTCCTCCAACTCTAGCCACTCTGTATTTCATCCATTCTCGTCACTCTTTTCCTTCAATTCTGTGTCATTTCACCTGGTCTCTCTTCTCTTCTCTTCTCTTCGTTTTTTTTCTCTCCAGTGGCGCATGCATGTTGGCCGCACGCCTCACTAATCTCGGCGATGTCACAAGTATTCCGCGCTCGCATGAATTTAGCCCAAAGCGGTATCAACCCCGACCTCTCATGCAGGCTCGGCACGTCATCTGTTAGTAGGCATAATATAAAAACCAGGGCACTGCCACTTCCTCCGTGTCAACCAATACCTGCACCCAACTGCTCAGTTGCCGAAATCAATTGCCGGATTTAAACATAAACTAATTCAACCTGGGAATCTGATACACTCAGGCTATTAGACCCTCTCAACCTTAATCTTTCTTTGTCAGATAAACTCTTTGTCAGATAAACTCTTTGTCAGAAAAATTGTTTGTCTGAAAACTTCTTTGTCTGACTTCTTTTTCTGAAAAACTTCTTTGTCTGAAAACTTTTTGAGCTTATTAGACTTCAGAGCTTCTTAGACTAGACTTGAACCACCATGTCTGACGCATCCACTGATTCATTGGGAGATCCCGAAAACTACCACCAACCCCAGTCTTTGCATGATGATGCCGAGCAGGAAGGGTACATCAAAAGCTTATTCCGTACGCTCTCCGGGACCTCGTCAGCAAGACGCATCAGTACCCGAGGGTCCGATGCCCTCAGTGTCAAGAACATCTACGGAGATATGGACGACAACGATATCGAGTTGCGCCGGTCTCAGTCCCGCACGGCCATTCTTGATTCCTTGCAAAACAGAGTCATGCGGACACTTTCGACTGCTGACATTGAGAATCAAAGCCACGCTGAGTCCAAGCATCGAGAGTCCAAGGAGTCCAGAGACTCTAAGGGGTCCAGAAAGTCCAGAGACTCCAAGGCTTCCATCGAAAGGGATACAGAGTCAGACCACGAGTTGCCTGGAGACTTTGTTGCCACCAAAGATGCAGGAGAAGAGTTCAAGGACGTGGACCCCGAACTAGTATCGTGGGATGGGCCCGGTGATCCTCAGAACCCCCGTAACTGGTCCCATGCCCAGAAACTCTTGCAGACACTAATCGTTTCCGTGTACTCGTTGATCTCGCCTATGTCGTCCTCCATCTTGTCTCCAGCCATGCCGGAGATCTCCGAGAGCTTGGGCATCTCGCAAAGAGCCGTGGAGTCGCTCTGTGTATCCATCATGGTGTTGGCATGGGCCTTGGGTCCGTTGCTTATTGCTCCGTTATCGGAATCGGATCGCGTGGGAAGAATGCCCGTGCTCAATGTGTCCATCTGGATCACGGCCATCTTCAACTTGTGCTGTGGCTTTGTCAAAACACCAGCCCAACTCTGTGTGCTCCGATTTCTTGGCGGGTTGGGAGGATGTGCTCCTTTGAACGTTGGGGCAGGTACCTTGGCCGATTTGTGGTCGGATGACCAAAGGCAGTTTGCTCTCTCCGTCTACTCGTTGGGACCCACGCTTGGCCCCGTGATCGCTCCCGTGGTCAGCAGTTTTATTGTCACCGGGACGAACTGGCACTGGTGCTTCTATGTGTTGGCCATCTTCAACTTTGCCGTGGCTGCTCTTGGCACGCTTATCTTCCGGGAAACATATGCTCCTCGGATCTTGAAGAAGAAGGCCATTGCCTTGAGAAAGGAGACAGGAAACCTGCACCTCCACACAATCTATGAGATCGCTGATGGCGAGAGTATGATGAGTAAACTTGCCACCACTGTGCTGAGACCCATTTTGCTTCTCACGGGGCACCCCATGGTGTTTGGCCTCGGCTCGTTCATGGCATTCACTTATGGTTTCATGTACTTGATGATCGTGACATTTCCTCAAGTGTATAAGCAGAGCTATGGTATGTCCACCAATATTGCTGGGCTCATGTACCTCCCGTTGGGCATTGGGTTTGTCACTGGCACAGTGTTCTTCCAGTTTGCAATTTCCCATACCTACCGGGCCCTTACCCGCAAAAACGGGGGAGTAGCCAAGCCTGAGTTCCGGTTACCATGGCTCTGCTCCTGTGGAGTGGGTATTCCATGTGGCTTGATAATATACGGCTGGTCTGCTCAGTATAAGGTGCACTGGATTGTGCCAGCAATTGGCCTGGGCATTTTCGGCTTCTTTCTCGTCGCCATGTTCCAGACCATCCAGTTATACCTTATAGATATGAATAACCGGTTTGCAGCTTCGTCGGTGGCTGCGGCCGCGGTGTTCCGGTCGTTGTTTGGCTTTGCCTTTCCATTGTTTGCTCCGGCCATGTACGCCAAACTTAATTATGGCTGGGGCAACACGCTCTGTGCACTTCTAGCGTTTGGCTTGGGGGTGCCTTTTCCGTTATTCTGTCTTTTCTATGGTGAAAAATTGAGACACTGGGCCAATGCCCGGTTTGAGAGACGGCAGGCCAAGAAGGACGCCAAGAACTTGGAGAAGCTTCAAATGAAGGAGCAGGCCCAGAAGCAAGCTTCTTAATAGACTCGTTCGTAATGGACTTTTGGGTTTCACATAACTCGTGATTTTCACAAGACTTGTGATTTTCGCATCACCCGTAACTTTGGACTGTACCTCAAGCTCAGGCCATGACTCCTGGATTATCACAAGATCCTATTGTTTGGCTGGATCTATCTCCTAATACCTGTATGTGGTGGTCTAGACTCTTGGAGGAGTTGGTGCTGCATAGGGCCTTGCAGCAATCGACGGAGCCCGGAAAAACAATGTTGCGGCGTATGCAGGGCCACACGGAAAAACGATGACCAAAAGCAATCCACAAACCAATGCATCAATTAATGCACCAATCAATAACACCAGTCAATGGGGATCAAAATGGATCGGATAATAATATGAAAATCAACCACGTGGTTCACTTTAATGTTTCAGCAATGAAATTTTCGGAAATCCTATCATGATCACGTGGCATGAAATGTAGTGCCTGGCATAAAGGACAGCGAATAACATCTAAGCCTGGCTCACTCTAAGCCATGACGTTTCAACCCTTAATTTGTGCCACATAAGGAGTGAGAAATAGATCCTAAATCAACACCCATTCATGCATGACGTAAACCACTAATCCCTTCGCCTTTAATTGATTTAGATGTGCAGAATATCTCATCATGACAACGGTATGCGATGACGTAGACCAGCAGGTTGTGCATGGCCTGGCCTGCACAATGGGGCTTATATAGCAGACCAACGGTAATCGAGCGTTATACTCGGGTCTATTATCACCCAGATTCTTGCACACGGCCTGCATCTAGAGCTAGCTTGAAACAGACAAATTGGTCAATAAACGAATTCAAATTGGTATGGATGAAAAAAAATGTCGCCTTTCAGGAGCCACGCGATGGTCGTAGGGAACGAACGTAGTTATGGAAACATAGAGGCTTTCGGGTCCGGCATGTAGACACTGAGATATTAGTATCCGGTATGTTAGCTGTGTTGTGTGCAAGATTGGAAGACCCGGAGGTTATTGAATATGTTTGTGAAACCCGACTTTGATTTAAAAGGGTAATGATAGAACTTATCAACCAAGGACTGCACATAGAGCTTATTGATATGGCCGTGGATGCAGGTCCATAGTAATGAGGGCTGAGTTTGAGTAAAAGCCAATTAATAGTTCAAGTGTGGGGTAAGGGGAATTGTGTGAAATCTGTTTCTTTTTCCCAATGGATGAAACTATCATGACCTCTATGTGATACCCCCCGAGAAACCCCGGTGAAATGCCGTGGAAATGGGCCGAAACGCCCTTCCCAGTGAAACGGCTCTGCACCGCGGCATGTCAAGGGAAGCACAGCGTCGCGGGCGCCCACGTAATCACGCCTTGAAATAGTTTCTTTTTCACGCACAAAAGCTTTTCTTTTGCCATACACAGGACCGAGTAAACACTCCGAAAAAAGGTCTGCGCATTCACCGCACCCCCTCAGCTGGGCCGTCACGCACGGATACCGCCCCACATTTCGTGAGGCCACAATCGGGAAATAGTCTCAATTCCGAACCGCCAGCGAAAATTGGTCACCAGGAGCCAGCGCAGGGCGGGCCCTCTTTATATCCCTTTTTTTTTTTTTGTCTTTGTACTCGTGTTTCAGAATTGCAACACAAAACCCCCTTGGTCATGTGTGCATTGACCTTGTTACACTAGGCAATTACATTGATACATAGTCGTCTGAATTCAGCCCCCAAACTTTACAATTACTAAGGCTAAAGCACTTGTCCGCCCCACAGATCACAACAGTGCAAGAGGCGGCAGTGGAATGGCCAATAATAGCCCTACCCTTCTCAGGGAGTTTCTTTTTGCGCCTGCATCATGCTCGCGGATGCAGCCAGCTCCGTCTAGGATCGGGGATTTTTTTTTTTTCGGCTATGCTCACACACTGGGATTTTAAATTGCTTTTTTCTTTTCTTATCCAAATCTGCATCACCACATCACGTTGCATGGCAGCTCACTATATATATATCCGCCTTTCCCGCCCAACCCCTCTTCCCAAATTATTTTCTTGTGCTGCTAAAAATCAACAGACATTAAGAAAATACTTTATCCTCCCTATTCCCATTACTTGTATTGAGTCACTCCTTTGATTTCAATTACCCCCAACACTTCTTAACCATACCAAATACACCAGAAATGAACTTTTCCTACGAGAACGTCGTCCCTAACTTCAGATTGGACGGAAGATTGGCTGTCATTACCGGAGGCTCCGGAGGTATGAGTTCTGTTCTTTCCAGAGCTCTTTTGGCTCAAGGTGCTGATGTCGCTCTTGTTGACATCAACTTGGAGAGAACCACTGCCGCCGCTAAGGAGGTGCTTGCCTGGGGTCAGGAGACCTTGAAGGGTGCCCACGAGTCCCCTATCGGTAAGGTTTCTGCATGGTCCTGTAACATTGGTGACAGTGAGCATGTTGACACCACCTTTGCCGAGATCAACGAGCACCACGGCAAGATTGCCGACTTGTTGATCAACACTGCTGGTTACGCCGAGAACTTCCCAGCCGAGCAATACCCAGCCTCCAACGCCGAGGGTATCATGAGAGTGAATGCACTTGGAGCCTTCTACGTGGCTCAATCATTTGCCCGTGCTTTGATCCAGGCCAACTTGAAAGGATCCATCATCTTGATTGGTTCCATGTCTGGTACCATTGTGAACGACCCTCAACCTCAGTGCATGTACAACATGTCCAAGGCCGGAGTCATCCACTTGGTCAGATCCTTGGCTTGTGAGTGGGCCAAATACAATATCAGAGTCAACACCTTGTCTCCAGGATACATTCTTACGCCCTTGACCAGAAACGTCATTGCAGGTCACTCTGAGATGAAGGATACCTGGGAGTCCAAGATCCCAATGCACAGAATGGCCGACCCCAAGGAGTTTGTTGGCTCCGTGTTGTACTTGGCATCGGAGTCTGCATCTTCTTACACCACGGGCCACAACTTGGTGGTTGACGGAGGCTACGAGTGTTGGTAGATTACATGCCAGAATCCACACGCGGCTGGCGATTCACGGCATTGCTGTTTATAGACACATCGTCAGTCGAGTAAATAAATTATCATAAAAGAACTATCGGATAAGTGTATGGTACTATTGGAACATAATATTATGGTCTTGGATGGCACTAATTTGAACACTTTGAATAAGCAGGTATATCAGCCTGAAGTACGCATTTGTCAGCCCAAACACCCGTACCTCCGAGACCATACATTAGACCATAATGTACCATAAAACAAGGATTACAGTATACATTGCCACATCATAATGCTTCTCGTAATTTTCAAACTTCTTATTCCATGTAATTCTCCACAACCTTCACGCCTATTTATAGATTTCCTACTTTTTCTAAATGCAGACAAATCTGTATTATCCTAGACTGTCCCAATCTTTTACAACTGTACTAGTATGCTGTAGTATACAGTACTATACTAGTATGCTGTAGTATACAGTACTATACTAGTATACTGTAGTATACTATACTATACTATACTACACCGTACTGTACTATACTATACTATACTATACTATACCTACTATACTATACTATACTATACTAAACCGTACTGTGCTATACTATACAGTACTATACTATACTATACTGTACTGTACTATACTATACTGTACTATACTATACTATACCTACTATACTGTACTATACAGTACAGTGTTTTTCAAGTATTGAAACCAGTGCACCAATATGTTTCTAACCACATTAGGACACTTCAACCAAGAATTCAAAAAAGTCATGTTTTTAATATTTAATGGAGACTTCACATAAACCGTTCATTGATGCTTAGCTATTTTTAAGTGATAAGTACGGAGCTTTTGAATTATTGGTTGTTTAGTTTTTCGAGTGTGGTTTGAAGCACTTGGCCGCGCTGGTTTGAAAAGTTTGGAAAGTTTGAAAAGTTTGGAAAAATAACTTACAATGAATGCCGTAATGAAGGAAGAATCTCCAAATATATAAAGGGGACTTCGCCCCCATTTATTGTTAGTACCCCCATTTATTGTTAGTATTGAAAATTGAAGATCAACTGCCTGGAGGGATACCAAGGTGCCTCAAACCCAGACCCACCAAAAAGACGTATTGATAATACTTCAATGAGCACTCAATGAGCACTGACATTTCTTCTCCTCTTGACTTCCCTACAGTGTTTACATAGGGAAGTGTTTACATAGGGAAGTGTTTACATATCTTGATGAGACTATGAGGTCAATGTCTTATAGTATGAGTCACCCACTGGATATCACTCCTTACTACTCTACTCTACTACTACAGTACTACTACAGTACTACTACAGTACTACTAGAAACTGGAGTAATATATCGAGTAGAGTATAGAGACTAGAGTCTAGGATATATGGGTTATAAGAGATTAGAGAATTGTTTTATCAAGAAGTAGATTATCTTATGGTCATATGTTCACAGTCGGATCACAGCAGAGAGTAGAAACTGACTGTGCTACTACACTAGTACACTACTACACTACTATGTAATACACTACACTACTATGTAATACACTACTACACTACTACACTACTACACTACTACACTACACTACTATGTAATACACTATACTAGTACCACCATTCTATGATAGTGCCACTATACCGTACTATACTAACACTTTACTAGTAGACCTTTAAGTCGGCCAAGTCAGACCACCAGTCCATCAGTCCACCAGTCCATCAGACCAAGTCACGGTTTTGGCACATGGATCACCAGAGTGTTCAGTTATTAATCCTAAATACGGAAAATACCAAGATTCATCAATGATAGTCAATGATAATTAATGGCCAGTCAATAATCAATCGCTAGTCAATAATACAGGGGTATTGATTTGGGTGATTTGGGTGATTTGGGTGATTTGGGGGTTGCATGGTGTCTAGTGAGAATTAACCACTGGGACCTTTGGGTTGGATGCAGGAGCACTAGGTAAAAACAAGAAATGGAAACATTAAATTTACACCATAGATATTAGGGAGATTGGGGAGATTGGGGAGATTAGGGAAATTCGAGATATTAGGAAAATTCGGGAGATTAGGGAAATTCGGGAAATTGGGAAAATTGGGGAAATTCAACAGAAAAGAACTCGGAACAGGGCTGCTTAACCACCACTAAACCATGTCATAGAAAACTATTCACCTCCCACCAACAAGCCACTAACTTCAATAGCAAAGTAGATCGCCACTGGGATGTGCTACTCTTGGATCTTACTACCTTAGTAAGTTGGTCTATTGGAGCAGTGGTATCTGAAGTCTTCTATGCACTAACATTGATCATTCACCGACTAGTATAGAGATATAGAGATATAGAGATATAGAGATATAGAGATATAGATTTATAGAGATATAGAAATATAGAAATATAGAGATATAGAGATATAGATATAGAAATATAGAATATAGAATATAGAATATAGAATATAGAATATAGAATATAGAAATAACAGACTTATTATGTAAGATTCTTGTTACGTCAGGTACTCTGTTCAGTAAGCTTTTTTGAAGATTCCTCAAAAGAGGAATTTGAGCTACTTAAGTATTTGACGACGTTGCCAAGCCAGCCGCTTGTTGCTGGGAACTTGGCTTTCTAGTATTCACCATGGGACAAATTTGGACAGAGTGTAGTGGACTGTCAATTGTTTCTGACAGTAGTAAATAATTATGAGCACTGGTCCTGATATGGTAAGCGATAGCTTGGCCGGAAGTCGGGGTCGCGGCCGGAAGTGGGGGTCGCGGCCGGAAGTCGGGGTCGCGGCCGGAAGTGGGGGTCGTGGCCGGAAGTCGGGGTCGTGGCCGGAAGTCGGGGTCGTGGCCGGAATTGACCAACTACACGAGCTCCAAAAGTCCGCCACCAAACCCTTTTCAACTTAAAATTATCCATTGTGAAGTCCGGAATTCCAGCATTCCAGCAAACCAAGTTTCATCAAAATCCCTTTGAAAAAAAGTCGTTTGCGTTGGGCCTTTTTCTGCTGAGGTAGCCAGGTGCACGGGTGTTTCCTCGCTTTCGCATCCCCGGTTTACCCCAGTTCCGGCCATCCTAATCAACCATACTTAATTAACAGATCCTACAGGGAGATCCACCAAATTAATAACTACACTTCTTAAGGACTGCATAAAAGTAACTGTGGCTTTGGCTTATAAATTGTATGAGGTGCAGTAGACGATTATTTTTTCAGTTGGAGTAGAGTGCGTAATCTGACATGGACACACCCGGTTTGCTATGTTTTTTGTTGATGAATCCTAAAAAAAAAATGGGCCTGTTTAAGTAGTTACCACGGTATCGCCTAGTCAACGGGTGTTGCTAGGTACAAAGGGGAAAACTCTCGACATTCCAGTCTGGTACCCCTTACAATGATGGTGGAGGCGTGACACGGTGGAATGGGCCATTGTTAGGATTAGACAGCGTAGGCTTAAAATGCCTCAATGGGTAGACCACTAGCGAAGGTGGATCTAACATAATAGACTTCATTGAGTAGTTCAAGACTCAATAGACTCAATAGACTCAATAGACTCAATAGACTCAATAGACTTAGTAGACGTAGACTTAGTAGACTAATCTCTGGTGGAACCCTTTGACCTCTTCGCTTGGTTTTGACCATTGAATTCAACAGAACAAAGACGAACCTTGCTGTAAGACTTAGACACGATGTGGATCCTCTGGAAGGTTCATTCTTGATCTGAACTTGATGCAAAGACTCCACGTAAACTGCATCATCTGAGCTTATTCTCTAAGCATATTCTTTAGACTCAAATGAATGGCTTCATAGACTTGTATCTGTCGCGTGATGAGCTTGATATTTGTGAAATTGATCCCTGGATTCTTTGATCCGTTGTTCCCACTGGTAACTAACACATTCTAAACCCCAGACCTTAGCCATTCAGATATCATCTAGATATGCTGGGTAATCAACTAGACTTGATAGAACATGCCCTGACTTGGTTCATTTTCCCGTAGCTTAATACCTTAGGTCAATGATACAAGCTTATGCCATAGACTTGAATCAAACCATGGAGCTCGATTCTTCAGACATCTTCAGACATCTTCAGACATCTTCAGACTTCGACTTATTGAGACTTCGACCTCTTCTCCAAACTCCAACTCCACACTCAATACTATATCCACCACTATCTGCAGATAAGTCTAGACCTCTTTAGGCCTATTGTTCATGCTGCATTGGATTTCTGAACATTCTGAAATCAGGCAGTTTCGAGACTTGTGCTCAGCGTGAGGCCCAAATAGTCAAATCTGGAGAACATTGAATCAAGCCAACATCGTTAAAATGTGACAAACAATCAACCATCACCAAAGCTAATGGTAGAAGTGGACCGTCGGAGCTATTTCATTTGAATGCATTTGAACGGGTATATTTGCATGGTAGAGACTTGTGTGGGAATTGTGGGAAGTCCAGGAACAGCTTATTACTAAGCTGATTGGTAGGTTTGATTAGGCTTAGTCAATTAGCGAGTTCATCTCCCCACTCCGCAGTGCCTCTGAACCTCCATACCTTCACTGACTTCTTGGGACAGTGATAATTTGAACGTTGGTATTGAGACTTGCTTGAGCATTCAATCACACAACCTTAGGAATCCCGTACTGGGTATTTTGCCCTCAGCATTGATCTCATACCGATGGTTCTCGGTCCGTGTCCATGTTCACATTCTTCAGTCTTTAGTCTTCAGTCTTGAGTCCTCACCGGTTGAGTTTGGGCCTCCTTTCGAATGATATTGTCTTCCAAGGGTACGCGGAACACACCCCTCCAGTCCTCGATATGACCAAGACGGGTCAGACAACAATTAGGACTTGATAAAAAAGATTCTAGGTCAATTTCCAATGGAAGGCCACAGTCACATTTAGACTTGGAAGAGTAAAGAAACACATCACCGAGTCAGCTATCTATTCATCTCATATGAACTAGATAAACATGCACACACCTCAGGCACAAACCTTAGGCCCATTCATAGAAGAAATTCTTAGGACTCATAGAAGAATTCTCAGGACTCATTGAGGAGTTAGTCTCTGAAGAAGTCATTAAGTAGTCATGGGTTAATCATGGGTTAATAATGGAGTAGTCACAGGAATAGCCATGGAGTCATGGAATAGTAATGGAGTCATGGAGTAATCGTGGAATCATGGAATAGTAATGGAGTCATGGAGTAGTCATGGAGTATTCGCCTGAACACTTTCATACCGACTAACTTTATAAGACTTTATAGACTCCATAGACTCCGACTCCAGCCATTGGGAAACTTCTTGACCCAATTCGAAGGAAGTATAATGTCTCTATAGTCGTAATGGGTCTTTTGAAGCGGATTTTGTTGGAGGCCCATGAAATGCCGGAGATGGTCATGGTGTAGTCAGAACTCATACCGTTGATAGTAACCAAAGGCGAGCAATACGTATTGTTGAAGAGAAAGTTGGCAATTAAACCACAAGGGTAGAATCTCTTTCTGCCGACTTCAAAGCTTTGGGCTTCTGAGACTGTTTAGCCTTCTTCCTCTTGGGCTAGTTCCCTTCTAGTCTAGGTCTTCATCTTGGACTAGTTTTACTCTTGACTAGTTCTCCTTTGGACTAGGCCTTCCTCATTAGCCAGTCTTTCAGACATTCTCCAACACCAGGTCCAGTCAATGAACCTCTCATTCTCCATTCTCTCATTCTCCATTCTCCATTCTCCATTCTCTCATTCTCCATTCTCTCATTCTTCATTCTCTCATTCTCCAATCTCCATTCTTCATTCTCTCATTCTCCATTCTCTCATTCTCCATTCTCATCTTCTCATCTTCTCTTCATCTCTTCATCTCTTCATCTCATCTTCTCATCTTCTCATCTCCTCCTCCTCGTTTTCTTTAATATTCGTCATCTTTTAATCCTTCTTCTCCCTCATCTCCTCCTCTCCTTCTCTCTAATATTCTGTTCCTACTGGTTGGTCACCCGGGAACTCTCCCACACCCGCATCAAGGACTTCTTGAAGCACGCCACGTTATAGTCAATAATGGTAAGCAACTCGTCCATGTTGCCTATGTGCGCGTCGTCGTCGTCGTTCCGGATCAAGGCCACGAGTGCCAAGCCGCGGATCATCTGCTTCAAGTAGATCACCGAGCCGTTGGAGAGGTGCGACACCGACTTCATGCCATCCTTGGCCGCGGCCTCGCGCTCCGTGTCCACATACAAGTCGTCCAAGTCGATGGTGATATCTATGAATTCCGCGCACACCTCGTAGGTCTGGATATCCACAGGCGAGGAGTCGGTGGCCACGTAAATTTTGGAGTTGACATCAAAAAGAAAAACTTTATCTATGGATGAATGCGCCACCAAATTATCCAACATATTTTCTAACGACGGCAATTCCGGCACGAGTTTCTGAACGATGCGGGAAAACGCCTCGTATATGGAGTGGTCGAAAATGGACGTCAAGTAGAACGACACCTGCACACCCTCCAAGCCCAAGTCCAAGAGCTCGTCGCCGGTTCTCTGCATAATGTCTCTCTGTGCATCGATCCGATAATCTTCCGATAACCCGTCGATCTTGTGGATAAGCACCTCGATATGGATTCGGGGGTTGGCCTTGTATGCAAACTCAATGATGGTCAGAAGGTTGGTGAGGGCATTCAAGTACTCGTCCTGCAGATCGATCACATACACCAATGCTCCGACGCTGGAGAAGAGCCGTTCACTATCGTAGGTGGGCTCGAAGTAGTTGAGCTGCCCGGGTAACTCCATGACGGCCAAGTCAATGAGCGACGAGAACTGCTCGGTGGTGGGTTTGGTGGTGGACTCGAGGTAGAGCGTATCTAGGGGCTGCATGTTGTGGAAGACCACTTTACAGATGGACAGCTTGCCACTGCGGCGGAGACCCATGAGGAGGATCGTGGCGTTGGATTCTCCCATGGTGAAGAAACTTGTGCTTGGTATGATGCTGAGCATAGTTGTTTGAGGGCACACCTCCGTACACCCGCTCTCGAGAAACACTGCAATAGACTACAATACTGTAATACTGGGATTTTGGACTATTAATATAGGAAGAATAAGCTAACACTAGAGAGTAACAGACAAAAAGAAGTTCCGACAAAAAGAGAAGATTGCAGCACCACAATTTCACACATGGTCTCCCACTGTATTACTCACTGTGGCCCTAAGTGGTTTGACTAGCGTTGATCGGACGGGAAACAGTACGATTCACTTGGTATGGCCGCAACCGAGCTTAAAAACATGGATTTGACTTGTATGAGTACAGGACAGTGCACAGCACGTGCGCCTCGAGATGAACATTCCCCACTCAAGAGTCTCTACATATGGCCCCACTTTAATGTCGGCATAGCCGAAGGTGCCCGATATAAAAAGGGGCAAGAGCACTGCTACAAAAGGGAAAAACTCCATTACTTAATCTTAGATAGTTACAGTCTAATAAAGATATCATCAAGTAATTAAGAGTATCCATAATACTGTCCGGGTGAGTTCCTACTAATAGTAGCCGTTCAGAATATGCAGTCTTCGTTAGGTCATCGTTCCTGGAAGATCATTTATATTAAGAAGCTCGTTAGAAGCTTAGAGTCCTTGCGAATACAGATTAAAGCCTAGTGTCGCATAATAATTCTAACATTATTGGTGCATTGGTTTCAACACTTTGAAAAACACTGTACGGTGTTGAAAATAGTATAGTGTTGAAAATAGTATAGTGTTGAAAATAGTATAGTGTTGAAAATAGTATAGTGTTGAAATTAGTATAGTGTTGAAAATAGTATAGTGTTGAAATTAGTATAGTGTTCAAAATAGTACGGTATTAAAAATAGTACGGTATTGAAAATAGTACGGTATTGAAAATAGTATAGTGTTGAAAATAGTACGGTATTGAAAATAGTATAGTGTTGAAAATAGTATAGTGTTGAAAATAGTACGGTGTTGAAAATAGTACGGTATTGTAAATAGTACGGTATTGTAAATAGTACGGTATTGTAAATAGTACAGTGTTGAAGCTGAGGCCACTGTATACTTTAGACTATGTCCTAATATTTAAATTTATATTATACATCTATAAATATAATTATATTTGTATTTTCGTAAATATCAGAAGCACTCGTGGTTATAAATATTATTATCTATTAAATTTAACTAGTCGTTGAATATTTATATTCTTCAAAATGTATAAATATATATATATAATAATACGAATTTGTTAGATTCTGGTTACGTCCAGTACTCTGATTTGTATGTTTATTGGCCGAGGGACTCCCAAGAAGTGGGAATTAGTACTTATATAGTTAACCTGTGGGTACCAGAGAAGTGGAGCATGGTGGTTAAACGCCATGTCACGAGGTAAGACGAAAGGATGAGTCCAAGTCACGGGGTATGACGCCTTGGACGAGTCATTGGCATTCGTAGGCTCTAAAATACCTCTATGGGTAGTGTATTTACCCATGGTGAGTAACAGAATATACTTCACAGCAAATTGTCCTGTATAGTTTAATAATATAGGATATTCTTGCAATTTATTTCTTTTTCTTTTCATATAGAATACAAAAAAAAGAATGTATAATGCGACAGTAATGATTTTAACATATAAAATATGCTATATTAAACTTAGATGTATGTAAAAAGTATATACCAAAGTTCTAATTAATGAATACATAAATCATATTTGAGATATAACTATCGATGCCCGAGTTACCATAGGGTTACCTGGTGTATAGTTACTGAAAGACCTATTGTATTAGGTGAAAAGAACACAAAAACAGTTATCAAATGTTTAAATATAAAATAACTATGCATTGGTATTCTATCTAAATACCAGTTATTCCCACAGGATTTGAAAAACATATATGTAAAGCTATTAAGTGCATATTAACTAATGCAGCTAATATAAATGGTAAGAAATGTAATGCAAAAAATCTTGAATTGTTGGATTAGATACTGAAAAACCTCCTCATATAACATTTTTGTTTTATTTACCATTTTATATATTTTCTCTCAAACAAAGAGTTAGAAGTAGTACAGTGTAGAGTTAGAAGTAGTACAGTGTAGAGTTAGAAGTAGTACAGTGTTGTAAGTAGTACTGTCAGATTCGCCATGGGCAGTAACCGACCTATGGAGGGATTAGAAAGTCTCCTTCAATTCTAAGCAGGGCAAAATGTTTATGTTGATATCAACTGCCTCGCAGGGTTTCCAGATGCGAGAAACTCACCTTCTACTTCTACCTCTACTTCTATTTCTACTTCCACTTTGACTTCCAGTTCCACTTCTACCTCTACTTCTATTTCCACTTCCACTTCTACCTCTATTTCTACTTCCACTTTCACTTCTACCTCTATTTCTACTTCCACTTCGACTTACTGGAAACTACTCACTAATCACTACATACTACATACTACCTCCATTCACTACAATCGTTTTCAAAACTATCAAAACAGAGAACCAAAAGGTTTCAGAACACACTAGAAAAACTAAACAAACCAATAATTCAAAAAGTTACTGTTTTTATTTTCAATAGAGACTTCACATAAACCGTTTCTGTTGAATATTTGAAGCTTAGCAATATGAAGTCTTAAGTACGAACCTTTTTGAATAATGGGTGGTTTAATTTTCTAGTTTGGTCTGAATCGTTTTGCCTCGTTGGTTTGAAGAGTGTTGAAAAACACTGTATTCAGTACTCACTGTATACTACTTCCACCTCTAGTTCTACGTCTAGTTCTACGTCTACTTCCACTTCTACTTCTACGTCTACTTTCACTTCTACTTCTACGTCTACTTCCACTTCTACTTCCACTTCTACTCACTTCTACTCACTCCTTACCACTCACAAATCTCCGTTCTAAGTTTGCAGACCCATACGAAATTGCGAAAGTCAAATCACCAGTCAACTATCGACTCGTGATGCCAACACAATTCAAAGCAACAAAGTTTTCAACGCCTACAGAAGACAATCCCAGAAGAATACTTCACACCATTACCAAACGACGTTAGACTCAAACGGTACAACGATGGGTCAGAGCTCGTCGAAGTGAAGAAAATTCTACGACATAAGAAAGTCAGTAGTATAGTAGTTATTATAGTATAGTAGTTATTATAGTAGAGTAGTTATTATAGTATAGTAGTTATTATAGTATAGTAGTTATTATAGTATAGTAGTTATTATAGTATAGTAGTTATTATAGTATAGTAGTATACCTTTTACATTCCGGTCTCGTCATGTACTCTGCTTACTATGTTCATTCGCCGATGATTCCTCCGAGGGAGGAATCTGAGGTACTTAATACTTTTAGAGAAGAGGACGTGTGACTTAGCACGAAAACAATAGCACTGAACGCCGTCCCAACATCGTGTGAAGATGGTCCTTAGCGTCTTGATATTTCAACTTTTGTTTTAGTATATATTAATATACAGGGATATGTAAGTTGTACCTTACAAGACCAAAGTCCTATGTAACGAGTCCACAGCGCTTCTTATACTTTTCAGTTCGGCTAGGACTCGTACAGCCTCTATTGTTCAGAGTCGGCACAACCCTATTGTCCTTTCAATGGCCTGCTTACAACATATCCTCGAAGTACCTTGCCTCCGTACACGCTAGGTATTCGTTGACATGATATGGCCATTTTTGGGATAGACAGTGAGGGCTAAAAAAACCTCAATACACTACCTGGTGGATCTAACAGCATTAGTATGACAATAGTATGGCAATAGAATGACTAGTATGACTAGTATGACAATAATATGAAAATAGTATGGCAATAATATGAAAATAGTATGAAAATAGTATGACTAGTATGACTAGTATGACAATAGTATGAAAAAAGTATGAAAATAATATGAAAAAAGTATGAAAAAAGTATGACTAGTATGACAATAGTATGACAATAGTATGACAATAGTATGGCAATAGTATGACTAGTATGACTAGTATGACTAGTATGACTAGTATGACTAGTATGACAATAGTATGACTAGTATGACAATAGTATGAAAAAAGTACGAAAAAAGTATGAAAATAGTATGACTAGTATGACAATAGTATGGCAATAGAATGACTAGTATGAAGATAATATGAAAATAGTATGACTAGTATGGTGGATCTACAATTGTGTTACTAATTCTACAGTGATTTCTTAAAGTAATCAAAGAAGCGCAGCAAAATGTTTCAAACTACACTTGGCAAATTCAATAACCAAAGATTCAAAACATTTCGTACTGATGTGATGACTTAAAAATTGCGAAACTTCGAAGATTCAAAATCAACGGTTTATGTGAAGTCTCTATTATGGACCTGAGAAAAGTATTAAATCAAAGTATTCAATCTGTAATGGATGAAGCCCAGATTTTGGACCTCAAGGGTAATACTCCCATTGTGCAAGTAAATGTGTCTCATCTTGGCTCTGGGTCGCCTGATAGACAAACATCTTCTTTTAGCAATAAAAGAGTGAAACATTTTAAAGATGAGGCTACTCTTGATCACCAAGTCNTTTTAGCAATAAAAGAGTGAAACATTTTAAAGATGAGGCTACTCTTGATCACCAAGTCCTATCCACCGCGTCAAGATTCCAGCTCCACTAAATCAGTCATCACTATTCCGTGTGTCCACATCCGTTCAACTTTAAAAAAGTGCAAATCCTTATGATCTCATCGACAAGGTCCGCCAAAACCTATCTTTTGAGCAAAAGGATTCGTTCCTTTCGATTGAAAATTACACAATTCTCCGAAATATCTTCCAGAAACCCACAGCTAGTGACATCGTGATGTCTCTCGATAGACAATTCTCAACGTCCGTAGGTAATTTGAAAAGTGGGCTCTATCTTTTCTCAGTACGGGGAAAATGCACAACAGAACCTCCACAAGGCGACATCATTCAAGTACGACAGGGAAGTTTGAGGTTAACCGCACCTGAGCTCTACCGAGAATATGCCCAAAAGCATGGCCTTCCGAAGCCCAAATAAATCGACATCGAGATGGGGGGATGTTAGATCCGCCATAACCTACTTATGGAGGAATTAGAAAGTCTCTCTGCCCTCAAGATATCTCCACACGCAATTGGACTAAACAAGTTTTGTGCCAAAGTCTGCCCGTCTCAGAAACTCTAGTCACCAACAAAAAAAGAGATATTTCGATTAACTCAAGCCCTCATAGCCTTTTGGAATACTCACAATGTAGAGGTATATTGGAGAATCTGACCTGGTAGCCCCCCTCTTGGCCTATGATAGATCCATGTTCCTCGCTGACTCTCGGGGCCAAAGATGCAGCAGCGACTCGACGAGGTTGGGTGACTGCCACACGCTTCTTGTTAGTTTCCATGAGGAATTGGGGGATTTGGGTGGATTTACCCCTGCCCGAATCTAAATAGGGCTACTACGAAAGTCTAGCGTTCGACCATCAACAATGATGTGCCTTTCAAGATGCCAAGAACAATCATCACCATGGTTCTGGTGAAGAGTTTTTACTGCCACGTTTCTCTTCAAAAGCTATATAAATCGTACTGGTTCCTCTTGGTGTGGAACCATCAACGGATAAATAGATAACTTAGTACCATATGTTCAAGAATCTAACAAGTACAATGTTCAGTGTTGTAAGTAGTACAGTGTTGTAAGTAGTACAGTGTTGTAAGTAGTACAGTGTTGTAAGTAGTACAGTGTTGTAAGTAGTACAGTGTTGTAAGTAGTACAGTGTTGTAAGTAGTACAGTGTTGTAAGTAGTACAGTGTACAGCAGTACAGTGTACAGCAGTACAGTGTACAGCAGTACAGTGTACAGTAGTACAGTGTTGTAAGTAGTAGTGTGCTGGTCACCAAGTCAGTTCTCCTATTTCCTTTACCCATAATTGCTGAAAATAAAAACAGCATTACTAGACATTCCAACATCTACACATACAATGGTTTCCTGCCACCATGAGTGCACCACAAACAAGGCCATCTTCATGGGCATTCTCTCTGGGTACTTTCGGTCCTGAAAGAGAGTCAAGCAAATCAAAGTTCCCCGTCAGGAGTTTTACTAGCCTAGTCATGATAGCTATAATTCAATTCCGAGCCAATTAAGAAGGGGAGTTATTGTCAACGAATACCTAGCGTGTAAGGAGGCAAGGTACCTCGCGGGTATGCAGGCAGCTGAAAAGTATAAGAAGCGCTGTGAACCCGTTACATAGGACTTTGGTCTTGTAAGGTACAACTTACATATCCCTGTATATTAATATATACTAAAACAGAAGTAGAAAGAGTCAATGGGGGATTTAAGATACACCAGAAACCATTCATTCAGGACCTACTAACCAAGTTCCAAGACTACGTGCCAAA
>NLAL01000131.1:0-50135 GCA_002374735.1 Metschnikowia sp. 13-106.1
CACAGACTAGGTCATTGACCTTTTCTCAAGCTCACGCTCTAGTTCCGCTATTTCAAGCTCTTCTCTTGTTATCATTTCGCTTGCCTTCTTTGCATGCCTCTGCTTCATTTCGTTTGTGTTCATGTACTTCCTCGTGCCGGAGGTGTGCAGATTTATAAGTATATCATAATTTTACCATTGATTATTTATATGGTCTGGGAACGTCCAGTACTTTGTTTATTATGCTTTTCGCCTAAACGTTGGGGTTCAATTGGCCTCAAACTCCCAGCTCGTACTTCTAATTTTAGGCGGAAGGTGTATACTATCATGGATATTATATAAGTTCGGTTCTTACAATGTCCTAGGAAAGCACTACAATGCCTATATTATGACAAATTCTATTTGTTTAATGGCACAAATAATATACATAACCTTTCGCAATTGATAGGTTCTATTTAATCATATTCTTTTGAATTTTAGAGCACTTCGTTTACTTCTGTAACTGAGTCCTTGTGTTTATCTCATAAAATTCACTTTCGGTTGCGGCCATACCAAGTGTAAAGTACTGTTTCCCGTCCGATCAACGTTAGTCAAGCCACTTAGGGCCACAGTGAGTAATGCAGTGGGAGACCATGTGTGAAATTGTGGTGCTGCAATCTTTTTTTTGTTTTTTCTCTCATACCAGAATCCGAAATGTATTCACTTCAGAACTCGCTTACTGACTAGTTTATTTAAGGTACTTCGTGGATGTGTTGAATGCAGACCAGGGAAGGCTTATGTGCAGGTCGCAGAATCCTGCTGAACTATCAAGCGTGTGCGCACCTCGTGTCAAGGCTTTAGTCTTGTAAGGTAAAACTATATCCCTTTATAATACATACTATATCCCTTTATAATACATACTATATCCCTTTATAATAATATATACTATACTTGTGTTAGGTATCCCTATGAGGATTTATCAGAGCAGGTGTGTCACTTTTGTATGGCCAGCCATTGACTGCGAAAAACTGCGAACTCACGAGTACACTATACAATACTACAAATAAATACCCCAGTTTTGAATACCACAATACCAAATACTACATTCTATAGAACTATCACTCTTTAATTTACAGAGTTATGGACACCAGCAACAGTCCAGTTTAGGTAATGTTGGATGAGAAATGTATCAGGTCTTACTACAGAGTTACTAATTGCTGGGCCGCACCAAGACTGTTAGATCCACCATAGGTAATGCTCTACCTATTCAGGTATTACGAAGCGTCTCTGCCAAATACTAACAATTTCTGGTTTATGTGGCCCTCTAACAGCCTCTACCAGCCACGTCTTCTCTTGGGAAGTATATAAGCTGCTCAGATCTCCTTCTGACAAATCATCGGCGAATGAACTTAGCAAACAGGTATCTTGTTGAGCTTTACTGCCCAAGCTCTTAAACTGGAACGCTTGTGTTTTTGGAAACCAATGACATCCTATAGTTGTGGAACTCAAGCATTCATGTCAGTCATTTCGATTGTCTGTATCTACACTATACCAAGAATCTGTTGAACACCCTGATCTCAGAGTGAGCTGGCTCTATGATTCCTAAGAGGAACTTCTCTTTACTTTGGTTATTCCTTGTCCATTACCGCCCACTAAGGTACTTTTGAGTTAGTTTTGAGTTACTTCTGAAATACTTCTGAGTTACTTTTGAACTACTTCTGAGCTACTTCTGAGCTAGCTACTTTTTTGATACTCCATAGTCTACCAATATAGAAGAATATGCGCAGCAGTATGTGTGACTACCTTCACTGGATGGTGTTTCAATCACTTGGCTCAGAGTAAGTACAATTTTATTTTTCATTAAACTTTTGAAAGCGTTTTGATTAAGTAATTTAAGATCTGAATCTGAATCTGAATTAAGTTTAAATTTAACTTTATTAAGTTTGACAATTGCTTGCCAATCTTTAATTAAAGTTTTTTTATCAAGGGCAGTTTTAATCTTCCTCCAAGAACCAGACCACCAAAAAATATCGTATTGATAATACTTCAATGAGCACTGACAACTCTCCAACTCCTATTCCTGAAACACCTCCCCTGAAGTAACCACTTTACCTAGAGTGTTTACGTATCTTGACGAGACTATGAGGTCAATGTCTATGAGGTCAATGCCTATGAGGTCAATGTCTATGAGGTCAATGCCTATGAGGTCAATGTCTTATAGTATGAGGTCAATGCCTTATAGTATGAGTCACCCACTGGATATCACTCCCTGGTAAATCACAGGTCCTCCTGGTACCGCAACCGTCGTTCCAGATCTGGCTAAGTTCAATGCTCTAAATAAGAGCAGGTAGGTGTACACTATCAAGTTCCTATTATTCTTGACTACTGGTCTATCTGTATCGGTATATGTCTGGATCGAAAACTGCGTGGTGCAGGTGAAGAAACCAGCACCGAAACCAAGAACGCACAAGCCTCCAATGACACCATCCTTGATGTTTTGGTGTTCAAGTCCGGTGTTGGAGCCTCTGTAGTGGTAAAGGAGACCCATGGCAACAAACCACGTGGCACATCCAAAGATGATGAAGGCCTTTGTTCTTTTGACCATGACAATGACGAACCCAAAAGTGGACCGACGATCACCGACACAATTCAAATTAATACAGAGTAAGAGTAATAGAGTAATAGAGTAATAGAGTAATAGAGTAATAGAGTAATAGAGTAATAGAGTAATAGAGTAATAGAGTAATAGAGTAATGGAATTTGCACCCAACCAAAGCATATCCTTTGAAAATCTGGCCAGAGACAAATTCCATCTGAGACCAGCACCTAGGTATTAAATATGATTCTAGCTTTATTACCCCCGTATTTGTATGCCACTTTTCTGCCTATTCCAGGTGAAAATGCGCACTTGCTACAGACTCAGGTGAATCCAGATACCACAAATCACAAATCTACTTTCCCTGCGACTCCTAAATCATTGCATGTTTAGGAAAACCGTGCATTGAAACACGTTTCAGGGTCCCGTAATCATGCCAAAACCTAGCCACGCATCTGCTAGCTCATGCTATGCCCAAAGCAGCTTTTCGGCTATAGATTGGATGTTTTGGCCGGTTCTTTGGCGTACAGTTTAAAAATGTGGGATGTGCTCGTTTCCCATACAGGCTAGTGAGACTGGGATGTAACTTTTTAGCATGAAACATGTTTTTTGTGAACATTCCGAAATAGTTACTATATTCTGAACTAAAAATTACCGAGTCATTGGTTATTCCTACAGTGATAGTGACAATATACAGTTACTAGTGACAATAGACAGTGATAGTGACAATAGACAGTGATAGTGACAATAGAAGTGATAGTGACAATAGAAGTGATAGTGACAATATACAGTTACTAGTGAAAATAGACAGGTACTAGTGACACATCCAGAAATCAACACATACTACTGCTACGTACCACTGGTGAGTTGAAACAGTTCCAGTTCCAAGTTTAGTGACACTTCTAGTCACCACCTACTATTTATTCAGTTCCTCGGTTTCCAATTTGTGTGACATTTCCAGCCTGTAATAACCCTGTCACTACAACTACTCCTTCAACATCTGATCCTGCTGCTACAACTACACTAGACTATAGCTATACCACAAGTATGCTACAATAGTCCTTTCTGCGGGGCATTAGCCCAAGATTTGATAGCAATAATTAGCAATTCAGAAACGGTTTCATGATCACGTGAAGAGGTTTAAGAGCGAGGGCACTGAATATTATTCATGGAATAACTAAACTGACCATACTTTTCCAGGCCACACTATTTCTGGACTTACTATAGTATACTATAGTACAGTATACTATATTGTACTGTACTATATTGTACTGTACTATATTGTACTATACTATAGTACAGTATACTATATTGTACTGTACTGTATTGTACTACACTGTATTGTACTATACTATAGTACAGTATACTATATTGTACTGTACTGTATTGTACTACACTGTATTGTACTGTACTGTATTGTACTACATTGTATTGTACTATACTATATTGTACTACACTATATTGTACTATACTAAGCCTGCCAAATCGGAACTAAAAAAGTCTCGGAAAAGCATGAGGAAGAGCCGGTTGCTCCCATGAAGGATATCGCCAGTCCAGGCATCGCTGCCACTACCACCTTGAAAAAAGACCATGTTGCTGTTGATGCTATCAAGAAAGAATTGATCTATACAGTGAGGAAGGAAATCGGACCATTCGCTGTGCCTAAGTTGATCTTGCTTGTTGACGATTTGTCGAAGACCCGTTCCGGTAAAATCATGAGACGGATTTTGCGTAAGGTTTTGGCACGAGAAGAAGACCAGTTGGGTTACATTATGTGGTCAAGATAATGATGTAGCCAGAATAGATTTATTAAAGAGTGGGTGATCGATTAATTGAGAGGCGGATTTGGTATTCCTAAGGATCACTGGAAACGTCAGAAAGAGATTCTGAATCACAGTGGCCAGGAGAGGATTCTGGGTATATACCCATGGCAGGTCTAACGACTACTGATGAAACAGTATAATATAGATAGTATAGGTATAGTATGTATGGCATCGGTATAGTATATATAGTAGAGTATGTATAGTAGAGTATGTATAGTAGAGTATGTATAGTAGAGTATGTATGGTATAGGTACAGTATAGGTACAGTATGTATGGCATAGGTACAGTATATATAGTAGAATATGGATACTAATACTAATACTAATAGAAGGATACCTTGAAGACTAATTGGAAACAACTGATTATAAGTATACTTCATGATTCAGTTCTTGCTCAAAAGGAAATTTGTTCCACCTTTATTCAGTCCCAAATGCAGGCACAATGCTAGAACAGCGATTTTGCACTTGTGCACTCACAGTATTGTTAAGTATGTAGGAAGTGAGATTAAGTTCTTAGCCAAGTTTGTCTTCATAAAGGATGAAGACACTTTATATTAGGGGTGTATGGGAGGTATCAGACACTTTATATTAGGGGTGTATGGAAGGATGAAGACACTTTATATTAGGGGTGTATGGGAGGTATCAGACACTTTATATTAGGGGTGTATGGGAGGTATCAGACACTTTATCGTAGGGGTGTATGTGTCAACGAATTTCTAGCATGTACGGAGGCAAGGTACTTCGAGTGGGGCTCTTCCTAGAATTTTCTGAATAGAGATTCCTAGGATTTCATTGGGTGTCACTGAAAAGATGATCTAGCGGATTGACAATTACTGGGTGACCTTCCTGAATGACATTAGTGCCCTGATTGATCACTAATGGAAGCTATTTTTAGAGGAAGGACTGGCCGATGATGTACACGCTACAGAAAAGGCCCAAAGAGGAAAGTGACGCTTGAACCTTAATGCAATAGCATCCAACCTGATGCTTGTCTTTCAGCTTGAAGCTCAGAGAAAAAAAGATTAAGGGATTTAATATAGGCCATAATCATTCGTCACTGGGAAGACTAGAATGACTAGTATGGCTGGAGACTGGGGCTGGAGATACTGGGACGAAAATACTGAAGGTTGAGTATTGTTACTGAGGAGAAGGTGGAGCATTGATTCATTAAATTGTTGCATCTAAATTTAATCTGATATTTGCATCCACCCTCCACAGCCTCCCCAGCTTCCACCCTCCACAGCCTACACATCCCTACACCACACAATACAACGCTACAGCAGGGAAAGAAGACCCTATTGAGTTTGACTCTAGTTTGACAGTGTGAAAAGGCATGAAGGGTGTAGAATATAAAAAAGAGGAAGATAAAAAAGAGGAACAGGAAGAAAAAGAGGAACAGGAAGAAAAAGAGGAACAGGAAGAAAAGACAAAGAGGAAGAAAAAGAAAAGACAAAGATAAAAATAAAAAAAAACTTATACTGGGACACAACAAAACTAGAATCGAACATCAACTGCCCCGAAGTATACCAAGCCGCTTCCAAGAACCAGACCCACCAAAAGATCTCGTATTGTTAATACTTCAATAGTTTTGGTCAAGGAATTCACGTGCAATTGGTGAGTGAATTTGGTCCAAACTTGATCAGTGTTTGTGAATTGCATTGTGGTGAAGTTCAATGACTCAAATCAGAATTAAATGACCATTTAGAGGACGAACTGGAGGACACATTTTAGGTTTTGTGAGATTCAGTCAGTGAACCAAGAAAACGGCCATATAATGGCCTACTTGAATCAAGTCAAGTAAACATAGCTAATTGGTATGCTGAACAACTTTAAAAAAAGGGTTAGTATGTGTGATTATCTCTTGTCTGTTTGACCAATGTGGCCTTATTACCTGCACCTATGGAAATCATGTATCCATACAGGAATTAGACATCTTGAGGAAGGTTTTTTTTCCAGTCCAGCACCGCTGGTGTAGAACCTTTGACACGTATGATGAGCACTCTTGCTACGTCTGACAGGATAGCTAAGTCTATGGAGAGATCGGTATTTCCCGCTGTTTTTTGCCACCAGCAGAAAATCCATAGGGACACGTGAAACCATGTGAAACATGAGATTATAGACGGGAGCGAAGTGTGTGGGTATATATTTAGTGTTCCGGCGCCAGTGAAATACCACTACCTCCATTTTTTTTTTGACTAATGAAAGAATTTTTCCAAGTACTTTTTTTGAATTTCAGAAACCGTTTAGTGGGGAGTTTGGCTGGGGCAGCACATGTGTTAAATAAAATCGCAGATGTCCAAAAGGGGGGGGGGGGCTCATGGAGAACAGAAATCTGTAGTAGAATAAATAGGGCAAAAGCCCCCTTGATTTTGATTTTCAGTGTGTTTACAAACCTTGAAAATGTGGCCCACGATCTTTTATGTTTACCTCAGAATTTGAGGCTAGAGGCGGCTTTTTATCAACCTTGTAAGGTTTTATCTGTTCTGCTTACATGCAGTCACACGGGATTTGCACCACATCAGAGATGTACTGATTCCTCATGTTCCTATATGTGACGTAATAAGATCTAAAAAAAGACAGTCAATATTGTTTCGACCATTGCTTTCCAAATCGGTTGTATTTGGTTTGTAAATACGATTCTCATGCTGTGTCTTTGACTGGGAGATTGGATTGTGTTATGTACAGGATCACGTACAGGTTCACTTACAAAGTTATGTTAAATATTGCTGGGTCTGGTAATGGGAATCTTATTATTTTCCAGTTACTATGCGTCGCTCAGTTGATGTTCTGGTGGTGATTTTGGTGGTGATTTTGGTGGTGATTTTGGTGGTGATTTTGGTGGTGATTTTGGTGGTGATTTTGGTGATTTTGGTGCTATTTCTGGGCTATTTCTGGGCTATTTCTGGGCTATTTCTGGTGCTATTTCTGGGCTATTTCTGGTGCTATTTTTGGGCTATTTCTGGTGCTATTTTTGGGCTATTTCTGGTGCTATTTCTGGGCTATTTCTGGCTCTATAAAAACCTATATCTTCCCTTCCTTAAATCATTAAATAAACACTAAAAAATAGCGAATACTTTTGTTACTTGTGGTGAAATGGTGGGTTCTTAAATCGTGGCCCTGGCCCGGTGTACTGGTGTCTCACCCATCATGCTCACCGACTCTTCACTCTGCACATATGCACCACCACATTATGCACCACCACAACCCGAATATCCACAAGACGGGGCGAAAACTTGATGCGTTCGAACGGTTTGAGAACCGCCCCAAACGACGGCCGTTGGGGGATATTTCCAACCAGAAAAATCGGGGCTCGAAAAACGGCCTTTTGAGAAAAAGCGCTCATGCTAACCAAAACAATGCCCCACGAGTCCAAAATAATGTCCCGAAGGCTGTGAAAATAGGCCTAAATGCCCAGAAAATACCCCTTTCGGTGCTGAAAAACGAAGTCTCGAAAAAAAATAGACAAAACCACTTGAACCCGTTTTCCTTTTTTGATGCTAAGAAATCAAAGTCCGACCTGCGCTTACCTGCAGTCCGCCACCTTTCCCATGCTTTCCGGAGTCTAGATACTCTAGAGAGGGGAATAAAAACGGATTTCAAATACATAGACTCGCAGAAACCTCTGGAAACGACGGAAAAAGACGAGTTCCAGGCCTTCGACGTCCGGAATAGCGTGCTATATGCAGGTCACCCTGTTTCCTGCACCAGTTCCCGTTTCATGCCCAAAATGGTCCCCTACAATAGCGTGGTTGCACGTAGCAATGCGCTAATTCGGACATTTTGCGATGAAGCCAAGCTAGGGAACCATAAACGGACTGTGGAAAGCGCAGGTCACGTGTCCCATATCATCGTGAAAGCTTCTAGTCCCAGTCCCCTTTTAAGTGCCGTGACGACGGATCTGGGCGAGGAGATTCTACTAGCCAATACAGAAAAGGTGGAGCTTACCGTGGGCGCCAGGTTGGTGTTGGGGCTGTATACAGGTACCCACCCCAGGATGTACACTTCCTGGAGGCTCCACTAGCCTATGCTGGCCAATGCAGGCATTGTCCGTATTGAGAAAATAACTGTGTAGTTAATAGTAAAGCAGAAGTAAGTAGAAGTGAAGTAAACGGGATTAGAGTAGACCCACCAATAAATATTGAGTGTATGGAGTATGATGGTTATGGGCCCGGAGTCTATTATCCTTCAATTCCCGGTCCAAAGTTTCTGGCCTCAGATACAGTCCAAAGTTTCTGGCCTCAGATACAGTTCCAAGTCAGTGAACTAGTTCCTTCCTTTCCTTCCAATTTCTCGAATTTCTCCAAAGATTGTCGAATATATTTCCCATGCTTCAAATTGCAAGGTCCTTCACCTGGATTTGAATTCAAGTTTCTCAAACATCTTCAAACATCTATAAATTCCTATGTTGTCAAGCTCCTGCTTTTCAAATTCCCAAGTTACTTGTTCCTTGATTCTTGTTCCTGGTTCATAAAATCCTTCAAGTTCCTCACAGCATATCGTTGTCACTGGTTTCAAGTTCTTCAATTTCTTCAAGCCCTTTTTTTTTTTCCTTCGGATCCCAATTTTCCAGTCCCTTGTTTACTCAACTTTCAGATTTTCCTTGTCCCAGGGAGACTATTTACCTCTTCCTGGGCAACCGAATCCGGACATAGAATGATCCAGCAGTATCCTTGAACGACGTCACCATGCCCAGCGGTGCCGGAGGCTTATGGTCCGGGTTAGGCACCTGCAGACGGTTGACAATGAACTCGTTGTAACCAAAAATGTCCGGCACGCCCAAATCCACTCCACCAGGAAGCACACTGGATGGCATGGGTGTGCGGAACATCTTGGGGATATCGGTCAAATTCGGTAACGAAGTCTTGGCGCCTCTGCCAGAATGAAGAGCACTACGTCTGGATGCAGTGCCCCGGGCCATTCCCGTGAAGTTGTTGTTGCCATTTTCGTTGTAGCTGAAGGTGGTTTCCGTGTTGAGCTGGCGTCTTCTGCGCCGTGACTCCCGCTCCATTTCCTTGTCGATTTTCTCGATTTCCTGGTGGGAAAGTTTGCTCATGGATGGAGAATAGTCCACCAAGAGAGCGGGGTTGCGGAGCGCCGTGACGAAATCCTCTTCGGTCAGATCGGGCTTTAATACCCGTAATGGCGGGCCGATCTGGCCCCGGATCTCGTCCTCCCGAATGGGTGACCCATCGAATGTGTAGCCCACCAAAAAGAGCGCCTTGTGATACATCTGAGACTGCTCTCTGATACTGAAGGCTATAGCCGTGGCAAATTCTCCGGGCAAACTCATTTCGTCGCAGAGAACAGATGCAAAGTCCTCAGGGTCTGTTTCCTGGTAATTCAAGATATCCCACTCGAACTGGTCGGTGAATTGGGTATTGTTGATGAGGAGATCGATTTTGATGGGAACCCGGATCTCGCCCATGGTGTTTGCTGGTTTCATGCGAAAATCCTTGATCTGCTCCGTGATGGACTGGTAAATGTCGTGGAAATGGCTTTCGGGAATAAACTTGTAGTCCTCAATAAGCGTCTTGACAAACGACTCCAAGGGAAGCACCTGCTCGTTCAAGTCCCATAAAAACGTGTCTCTGAGCTTGAACTTGTCCTTTTCCTTGTCGAAATCAAGCCGGATCGGTACAAGTGCCTTGCTCTTGGCCTTATCACCCTCCATGACAATATCGTTCATTTCCATTTCCGTCATGGCAATATCAGGTACTCTCAGGTACAGCTTGTTTTGGGACGGGAGAATCACACGAGTAGCTGTGTTGCTGATACCATTTCCATAGCCTTGATAACCCTCGCCCCAGATACTGTTGTTGAGCTGGTTTTTGGCCGAGGCCCCGATGGCATTCATGCGTAACTGCTTGATGGCTCCATATGACTTGATATCCGAGGCCATTTTCTGCATGAGCTGCCGAGTGCGGCCGGCCAGCACCTCGTATTTACGCATGAACGTATCGTCTTTCTTGATCAAGTCCTCGTACATCTTAAGCTCCAACGAGATCGGTTGGCCTTCTTTCTTGGCATTTTCAGACCATTGGTGCACACTTGTCATGGTCTCCAAGGGCACTTCCGAGGCCGAATTGGGCGCGAATTGAGGAGGGATTTGCGGTGGCTCAGACACAAAATCCGAACTGGCCCGATGAACATTTGGATTAGGGCCAGGATTGGGGCCAGCTTCGGGCCTTTGGCCAGGATTGTTGATGGCTGATCCAGCAGCAGCAGCGGCGGCAGCGGCAGCCGCCACGGCCATATCGTCAGGACCGGAACCAACAGCAGCCAAATCGGCACGGGGGCCGGGGGCCACGTGACTGCCTGGACCATAAGGGGTACGGGCGTTTGCGGAGGTCGGGTCGAAGTCCGGAGGCCCGGATGTAGGCATGCCATTTTGGTCTCTATGCAGCAAAGCAGGGCCTTGGAATTGAGGCTGGCTTTGAGCACGAGACGAAGGGTTTGAGGTCGGGCCGGAATTAGGACCCGAATTGGGGCCCGAGTTCACATGCACTCCGAGGGCATGTTGGTTATGAATATTCTGGAGGTTCTGCACATTTTGCTGGTTCTGTTGCTGTAGAGTTGGGGCCAGCGGAGGTTGCAGTGACTGGACCTTGGCCTGCATGGAAGCCGGCATGGCATTCATTCCAGGCATGCCAGACATGGAATTTGGCATAGTCCCAGACATTCCCGCCATTGATGCAGGACTATAGACCTGCTGGCGATTGAATTGGGGACGGTCAGCCATATTTCCAGATTCGGCCATATGCGGAGGAACGGCAGACGCAAGAGCCGGTGATATACCTGAATTCATGGCTCTGGGAGATATACCAGTGGTACCCTGCCTCTGGCCTGCATTCTGGCTATTATACATTGCATCCATCATCAAGTTGCGGTTGCTGTTCCCCCGGGGTATACCTGCCTGGTTGATTTGACCAATCTGACCAATTTGTCCGGCTTGACCAATCTGTCCACTTTGACCAATCTGTGCTGCTTGACCTGCTTGTCCCATCTGCTGTTGCTGCTGTTGTTGTTGTTGTCCTATCTGCAGTCCCACCTGCTGCTGCGGTTGTTGGCCTCCCATTTGCTGGCCTCCCATTTGCTGGTGTGGCTGCAGTGCCATCTGCTGCTGCTGGTGTAACATCTGCTGCTGCTGCAACATTTGTTGTCTCTGCAAGTACTGGCGGAGCATGTTCTGGAACTGGGGCTGGTTTTTGAGGTCCTGGAGCTGCTGCGGGGAAAGATTTTGGAACTGCGGCGGCAACATGGCCATTTGCTTTCTCCGGGCGGCGGCGGCGGCTGCTGACATGGGCTGGCCTTGCGACTGCATGTGCTGTCTCAGGGGATGGTTTAAGTTATGCTGGGGGGCGGACGGGAGGGCTTGACCGGGTTGCTGTGGCTGGTGGTTTTGGAGCCCTTGGAACGCCTGGTGGTTCGGGGGGTTCGGGGCGCCCTGCTGGTTCTGCAGGTACGGGCTGGGGGCCTGGCCGGGGTAGTTCATGGGGGTGGAAGTAGTTGGTTGTTGAAATTAAGGTGTGCGCATGGGTCACGAGAAAGTCACGTGATGTGGAATCGCGTGAATATTTACTCTGCATCACGTGAGCAGTAATTATCGTCAATAACCACATCACGTGATATAGCCATATAGAAGTAGTTTCTTTACATTTGGAGTGGGGCAGAGGAAGCAGAGGAAGCAGAGGAAGCAAAGGAAGCAGAGGGAGCAGAGGGAGAAGAAGGAGCAGAATGGAGTAGAGAGTTAAGTGGCGGGACCCACGAACCGCTGACTACAGGGTTTTCTAGGAAAGTCTACATTACATGATAATATGGCATCTTATCGAATCAAATTATAGAAGTTCATTCCATGACAGCAGTTGATATTGAGGAGTTGGACGAGGCCATTGATTTGTTACTCCACTTACAGACTATGGTCAACAAAGCACATTTCCGTGCCTATATGACCAGACTTGTTAAGGCTATTTCGGCACACTACAATACGAAGAGACTTTTTGGCTCTGAGTTTTTTGCCTAGAATTACCTACTGTGGATTTGATTATTTGAACTCGTTAATGGAGATCTCATACTCTCAAATGCTTTGAAGTGTTATGAGTCGTTGTATTCATGGAGGTTCTTTGGAGCATCCTCTGGAACAAATTACAGAGTATGGTATCCATAAGCAGAGCATTGGTATGGTCTCCATGAGTATAACATTGGTATGATATCCATAAGTATAACATTGGTATGATATCCATATGCAGAGCATTGGTATGATATCCAAAATCAGAGCATTATGACATTACACATTTATTTGTTACATTAGCATGGACCAAGAGTTCAGTTGATGTCACTTGATGCCATGTACAGGAATGGAGGAACATCATATCTGTTCCAAGACGCACTACTTCGTCCTTCCGTCATCTTCACTACTTGGTTTACCCTATTTTGTCTTCTTGGCCCGCTCGCTTGACGTGTTGAAACAACTTGATTCTGGAGATGAAGGGTTCGTTTCACGTGACACGTGATACCTGAACTGTTGCGCTTTAACATCTACTAACGCATAAACAGCAACGGGTATGTATCTAAGCTATACTCAGAAGTCTGATGCACGCGTCGTCTTTTGTTCTGTTAAGTCTTATGTTACTGCCCATTCCCTTTTCCGCGGGACAAGTGGACCTGAGGAGAATCAGTACAGGACCTGAGGAGAATCAGTACAGGACCTAAGTAAAATCAGTACCTCTACACTATTAATATAGGTGGGGCTGGTGTCGGGAGACATCTTGGATGTCTTCTTTTGGTGGGCACATATTTTTGGTGGGTACATATTTTTGATGACATCTTGGATGTCTTCTTTTGGTGGGTATATATTTTTGTGGGTACATATTTTTGTGGGTACATATTTTTGTGGGTACATATTTTTGATGACATCTTGGATGTCTTCTTTTGGTGGGTATATATTTTTGTGGGTACATATTTATGTGGGTACATATTTTTGTGGGTACATATTTTTGATGACATCTTGGATGTCCTCTTTTGGTGGGTACATATTTTTGATGGGCACATGTGGTATAGAGGAGCGGGAGCTTGTGCTTTTATATTATGCTGCCTTCAATGACCAAAGGAACATGAGTGGCTACGGTGCTAAAAACACAGCAAGTGCCGTTTCTCTACATCGGTACGTCACCAAAGCACAATACTCAAAGTGCTAAAGGCACTAGGTTTGAGATTCAATTCCCCCCTCTGCTCGTACTCAAGCTCAAACTCCAACATGGGGAGCTACATCTTTATATGCGGTGGATTATTCAGAGCCAATGTTTGGAATAGAAAAATCATTTAGGGGAAATATTGTTAAAAACAAAAGAAATCCCGCTTTCAACACCGTTATAATTGCTAGACCCTTTGCATTCCTCAAGATCTCAGGAGGAATGACCTGATCGGGGCCTGCCAACTGGTTTGGCTTGACGAAACTTGCCAATACCTTTGTCGCTTTTCTGGAATGTTAGTAATGTCCACAAGAAGCAGATTCATACTTTGGCCATCCAAATTATATTATGCAAGATACCAGGTAGGTATAAAAAGCCCCCTCCATGGCTTCAGATCAATAAATAGTGCTTGGCCAGGCACTTGCAAAGACTCGATCAACTAATACTTACTTAGACTCGCTTTTCAAGCTTCTGGGAATTGGGTTATTGATACCCATTCTTTGTTGGATGTGACGTTAGGATTAATTATGGGGGTGGTTTTCCGCAAGTTGAGTGCTTTCACCTCTGAGTCTACACTTGTTCTGCATTACCTAAAGCATACAATAATGCAAATGTAGTAGAGTAGTAGTAGTAGAGTAGTAGTAGTAGAGTAGTAGTAGTAGAGTAGTAGTAGTAGAGTAGTAGTAGTAGAGTAGTAGTAGTAGAGTAGAGAGTAGTATGAAGTATAGTATTAGATCATACTAGTATAGAGTATAGAGTATAGAGTATAGCAGTGGAGTAGTATATAGTAGAGTAGTATATAGAGTAGTATAGAGTATAGTTGTAGATTATACTAGTAGAAAGTAGAAAGTATAGAGTAGATTATGTAGTAGATTATGTAGTCGAGTGTTAGACCCACCATGGATAGATACTACCCATATATGTATTGTTAGAGCCTACGAATGCTAATGACTTGTCCAATGCGTCATACCCCGTGACTTGGACCCATCCTTTCACCTTACCCCGTGACATGCTTCACCTCTCTGGTACTCAGGCTAACTATATAAGTACTAATTCTCACTTCTTGGGAGTCCATCAATGAACATAACCCCAGGAGTAGACGTCTTCAAGAATATGATATAGACTAGAACAATATAGACTAGAATATGATATAGACTAGAATACAATAAAGAATATACACTATACACTAGAACAATATAGACTAGAACAATATAGACTAGAGATACTAGAACAATATACAATATACACTATAGACTACAGAGTAGACTGAGAAGTGTGAATATTCAGTAGTGAGATTTTATCTTTGAGTTGTGAGGTTTTATAGCAGTACAAACCTTATAGTAGTGTAGACTCTTAGATCCATTCTTGACAGCTCTGCCCATTAAGCTTCTACTCCCAAAGTCATAAGCTGCTCTGTCTTCTACAGATACCAACGAACGGTGTAGATGTACCGATATAGAGGTCAAAGTAGGCATAGGTCTAGAGTAGAGTAGAAAGTAGAGTAGTATACAGTAGTAGAGTACATTATACTAGCAGTAGTAGAGTACATTATACTAGCAGTAGTAGAGTACATTATACTAGCAGTAGTAGAGTACATTATACTGGTATAGTAGTATAGTAGAGAGTAGAGTAGTATTCAGTAGTAGGTACATTATACTAGTATAATAGTATAGAAGAGAGTAGAGTAGTATACAGTAGTCGAGTATGTAAAGAAGATAACGCCAGATCCGCAACGACGGTTGCGGTACCAGGGGGACCTATGATTAACCAGGGAGTAATTTCCAATGTGTGACTCATAATATAAGACATTGACCTCATAGTCTCGTCAAGATATAGTCTCATCAAGATATGTAAACAAGGGGAAGTGTTTCAGGAGTAGGAGACGGAGAGTTGTCAGTGCTCATTGAAGTATTATCAATACGAGATCTTTTGGTGGTCTGGATACAGTCAGTAGAGCAGAGGAGATTATATAAAGTATAGAAGTATAGTAGACTATAGAGTATAGAGTATATAGTGTTAGACCCACCATGCGTAGACACAATACCCCTAGGTACTTTTCGAGCCTATGAAAGCCAATGACTCGTCCAAGGCTCCAGAACCCGTATCCCAACTACTAACTAACACTGGCTCTACTACTACTACTATTACTACTACTACTACTACTACTACTACTACTACTACTCATGATTCAACCAGTACCCATAATTCTACTAATTATAATATGTTAGATTCTTGTTACGTTTGGTACTGGGGGTTATGTCGTTCATTGATGGACTCCCAGGAATGAGAATTAGTACTTATATAGTTAGCCTGTGAGTACCAGAGATGTGAAGCATGTCACGAGGTAAGGTGAAAGGATGGATCCAAGTCACGGGGTATGACACCTTGGACGAGTCATTGGCATTCTTAGGCTCTAAAAATACCTCTATGAGTAGTGTATTACCCATGGTGGGTCTAACATAATACTACTACTACTAATTCTACTACTAATTCTAATAATAATTCTACTAATTCTAATACTAATTCTACTACTAATATATACTAATTCTACTACTAATTCTAATAATAATTCTACTAATTCTAATACTAATTTTAATACTAATTCTAATAATAATTCTACTACTAATATATACTAATTCTACTACTAATTCTAATAATAATTCTACTAATTCTATTACTAATTCTACTACTAATTCTAATACTAATTCTAATAATAATTCTACTACTAATTATAATAATAATTCTACTACTAATATATACTACAACTACCTAACTACTGACTACTGACTATTGGAGGCATGTTGGTATCCCTCCGGGCAGTTGATATTCTATTTTCAATACTAACAATACAAGGGGGCGAAGTCCCCTTTATATATTTGGAGATTCTTCCTTCATCACTCAATCGATTGTAGCAACAATTAATTGCTGTAAAAACTGATTGCTTTGCTACCCCGCAAGCCGTGGGTATCCGAGTGCGCTTTTTTGATTGCTTTTTTCAACAGAGTGGTAGAGTAGATTATGTAGTGTAGTAGTAGATTATGTAGTGTAGTAGTAGATTATGTAGTGTAGTAGTAGAGTAGTGGAGAGTATAGCAGTAGATTATACTAGTAGAGTATAGAGTAGTACAGTAGTAGAGTATAGAGTAGTACAGTAGTAGAGTAGAGTATAGAGTATAGAGTAGATTATGTAGTAGAAGAGTAGAGTAGAGAGTAGTATACAGTAGTAGAGTAGATTATGTAGTAGAAGAGTAGAGTATAGAGTATAGAGTAGATTATGTAGTAGAGTAGATTATGTAGTGTAGTAGTAGAGTAGATTATACTAGTAGAGTATAGTAGTAGAGAGTATAGCAGTAGAGTAGTAGAGAGTATACAGTAGATTATACTAGTAGTAGTAGAGTATAGAGTATAGCAGTAGAGTAGTATATGGTAGAGTAGTATAGAGTATAGTTGTAGATTATACTAGTAGAAAGTAGAAAGTATAGAGTAGATTATACTAGTAGAAAGTAGAAAGTATAGAGTAGATTATACTAGTAGAAAGTAGAAAGTATAGAGTAGATTATGTAGTAGATTATGTAGTCGAGTGTTAGACCCACCATGGATAGATACTACCCATAGAGGTATTGTTAGAGCCTACGAATGCTAATGACTTGTCCAATGCGTCATACCCCGTGACTTGGACCCATCCTTTCACCTTACCTCGTGACATGCTTCACATCTCTGGTACCCAGGCTAACTATATAAGTACTCGGATTCCCACCTATTGGGGATCCATCGGCGAATAGGCATACAAACAGAGTATTGGACGTACGAGAATCTAACAAAATGTAGGTATTATATGTAATACAGAAAATGTAGGTAATACAGAAAATATAGGTAATACAGAAAATGTAGGTAATACAGAATATGTAGGTAATACAGAATATGTAGGTAATACAGAATATGTAGGTAATACAGAAAATGCAGGTAGTATATGTAAAATAGGTAATATGTAAAATAGGTAATATGTAATACAGAAAATGCAGGTAGTATATGTAAAATAGGTAATATGTAAAATAGGTAATATGTAATACAGAAAATGTAATACAGAAAATGTAGGTAATATATGTAAAATAGAGAATAGGTATGTTACCGTCAATCTTGTTTTGAAGCGTAAATTCCCTCTTAAACGGTAATAAAATGGACATGTTGTAGATGAAAACACATCGAGGTGTAGTCTGGTGGTATGTGCAGGATCCCTCTTTCAAAAGACAAACAAGTAGTTCAGAATCGTGCCCTATAGAGTTAGAATGCATGAATTTCTACTCTACGTGTCAAGTTAGGCACGATAAATTGAGGCAACTAAAAACCACAGATATCTCAAAGACATATCACTATTGTCTTTACATCCATCTCTGTAGGTTGAGCGTTGGAGTCTCTACAGATCCGAACCAAAACTAAGAAATACTCGTTTCATGCCCAAGGTTCGTAGAGTTGGTACTAAACCTCCAAGAGCCCGCCTTTAAGGGCCCATAACTCACATTCACAAACTCTTGGAACGCTAGAAGTACAAGGACCACTCCACAGTGATTGTGATGAGTATTGATGAAGGAATGGAGAAGTTGACGCAACAAATACAGACCAGCATATTGGAGATCGAGCTGGGCAACACTGCACATAGCGTGGCGGTCATCGACGGAGAAACCTTGGAGATTGAAAGCGACCCCACGGTCATGAGTTTCTTGGTGGAGCTCTGCATAATGGAGCTCTGCATCTTGGTGGAGCTCTGCATCTTGGTGGAGCTCTGCATCTTGGTGGAGCTCTGCATCTTGGTGGACTCGGCCGTGTGTTGTCGGGCTTCCCCATCGAAAAAGGCCAAGATGTCATGCGAAGCGTGGCCAAACACCTCTACTCCCACCCCACAAAAAAAGCTCGAATCCGTGTGGCCATGGAGGGTTCCTATGGAGAAGCCACGCTTGCCCATGGCTACTACTGCAGTGTGTTTGTAGCTGGAGGGAATGGTATTCCCGGAATCTACGCTGAGGCAGTTGAAGTGGTGGACAGTGTAAGAAGTCCAAGAATTGATACAAGAAATGGAGATGATAGAAGGAGGGAGATTGGAAGAAAAAAGGTCAAGCTTGTTTGGGGTGTTCGGGAGTATGTTTCTGCACTCTGGTTCTACGACGAACTAAGCATGCTCTCTGGACTCCCATCGAAGTGGGTATTATAGGTATTATAGAAAATGTAGGTAATTTATGTCATACAGGTAATACAGGTATTATAGAAAATGTAGGTAATTTCTGTCATACAGGTAATACAGGTATTATAGAAAATGTAGGTAATTTCTGTCATACAGGTAATACAGGTATTATAGAAAATGTCGGTAATTTCTGTCATACAGGTAATACAGGTATTATAGAAAATGTCGGTAATTTATGTCATACAGGTAATACAGGTATTATAGGTATTATATGTAATGTAGGTAATATAGGTAATACAGAAAATGTAGGTATATATGTAATGTAGGTAATATAGGTAAGATACAAAATGTAGGTAATTTATTTAATACAGGTAATATAGAGAATATATGTAAAATATGTCAGATCAGCCATGGTTAGTAACCTACCTATGGAGTGATTAGAAAGTGTTTCTGCCCGATCCTAATTAGGGCTACTACGAACCGTCTCACGGCATTCGACCATCCACAAAGATGGCCTTTTTTGAAGCTGCTAGAACAATCATCACCATGTTCTGGTGAAGAGTTTTCACTGCCACGTTTCTCTTCAAAAGCTATATAAATCGCACTGGTTCCTCTTTGTGAGGAATTATCAACGGATTAATACAACTTAGTACAATACGTTCAAGAAGAATCTAACCGAATAGGTAATAGGTAATGTAGATGACATATGTAAAATAAGTAATATAGGTAACTAGGTAACTAGGTAATGTAGTTGAAACCACACTAGAAAACTTACAATTAATACTTCAAAAAGGTACTGTTTTTAATTTAATATTTAATATTTAATATTTAATACACACTTTACATAAACAGGATATTTTGAAATCTTTGGACTTCACAATTGTTAAGTCATAAGTACGAAACTCTCGAATTATTGGTGGGTTCAGACCATCGTCACAGGTTAGTTTGACCCTACTGAAGGATGATTGTTACAATAGTAATTGAACTTAGTACGAGAGGAACCGTTCATTCAGATAATTGGTATATGGCTTTGTTTGATGTAGAATTGAGCCGAAACTACCATCTATTGGATTATGACTGAACGCTTCGAAGTCTGAATCCATGCTAGAAGTAAAGTGTGGTTTGAAACATTTTGCCCCCTTGGTTGAATTCTTTTGAAGCAAATACTGTACATCCAAAATGAAAAAATACAACCAAACATCAGAACTAAAGTAAAAAAAACCAAAATCACACGCAAAAAGCATTTCTCTAATGTGCATATTTATTGAAAGTGTACTTGGAAATGAATTAATTGGAAAGAGATTTGTGAATGAGTTATTTATTTTTGAAGGCTAGTGGGGGGATATGAATGATGGAATTGTGTAAATGATGGAATTGTGTGAATTGGTGTACTACTCCTTGAGGTGTGAAGTGAATCTCATTGAGGCTCAGAGATGTATGGTTAGAGTACAGGATGAAGTGGCTTAGTCAAGGAAGTTAGTCTATAATTAGATGGATAACGAGATGAAAGTCGATACTAACTCCACATATGATTCAGTACAATTCAGTACAATTCAGTACAATTCAGTACAAATTACTAAAAAATCACTAAAAAATCATTAAAAAATTACTAAAAAATCACTAAAAAATCACTAAAAAATCACTAAAAAATCACTAAAAATCACTACAAAATATATGCCATTTCTATACTCGTTGTCCCAGTGTATCACAGACTACAAATATTACAGAATCGGGGGTGAGTTGAGTACGCTGGGTCTAATACACACTGGAATATCTTGAGAGTTTCCATAAAGACTCATAAACTGAACCGCGACGTACGATTCCCAAAGAAGAGAGAGGGATAAATCCAATTCACAAAAATCTCTTACAACCTTATAATCCTTTACAGCCTTACAATCCAAACAATTATTACTGAATAACAAGAATAACAAGAATGTCGCAATTTACAATTTTTGAAATATTACAACAGAAGCAGAAAGAACATACTCAATTATTATCGCTAAAATACAACTATTATATCATCGCTCAAGATGAAACTATTGAAGGCTTTAGGAGAGTTAACCTCCGTTAATTAAAAGTGCAAAGGGTATCTCTGATTTGAATCAAAAGGATTACGTTTAATTTACTATTGAGATTAGATACAACTCGATGGACAGTTGATGAGTTGGAGAACAGTTGAATAAAAGATGATGAAATACAATTTTGAGACAGGTATGATATCAACAAGATCCTTATACTTTAGAAGCCCGTTAGAAGCTTACAACACTTGCGAAGATAGGCTAGAGCCTCAGGTCGCATAATAATTCTAACATTATCTTGTTTCTTCTTATGAGGTTTAACAATTCTGGTCCAGTCTTGATTCTTTGACTTCTTTCCTAGTGCCAGGTTTATTAACTAGAATGTCTGTCTTGTGGTCTATTTCTATATTCCTCTAGCCAGAGAAACCCCCTTTTTCTATATTCCTCTAGCCAGAGAAACCCCCTCTTTCTATATTCCTCTAGCCAGAAAAACCCCTCTTTCTATATTCCTCTAGCCAGAGAAACCCCCTCTTTCTATACCACGTCTCCAGAAAGATCCCCTCTTTCTATACCACGTCTCCAGAGATTCCGTTCTCCTGTACCGGACTTGTTAATCCCTTGTCTAAAGTCAAACCCTATGACTCCTGACACCAAGACTTGGTTTGCATTATCCACCTGCACATATCCAAACCTTGGATCCGTATGAGACTTGTCCCTTCATCCAATCCCGCCATATTGCAGCTAAGACTTTCTTGCATACTCGCTTCAGGATACCTTGTTGAACGTGAGGAATCAGTACACGCAAAAGTATTGCATGTTCATGTGATTGTAGACCGATGAAACAATGGGAGTATTATTGGAGAGGCTAAGCCTTCTGAGTGCTCGTCTAGCTCTCGTTTTATCCTCTCAGATAATAATAGAAATAAAAAATTGATGGGTGAAAGAACAAGACAAAAAATGAACCGTACTGTAGACCGACACAGGTAAGATAAAAAGGGAATGGGATAACTACTTTGAATGAACTTGGCAAAATAAATCGTGCGACTGTTTACCCAAAGAATAGCATACTACCAATAGCAAATATATTAAGTGATATCTGCCCGGTTTTAGTTTGATAAATATTATTTTTAAATAGATGATTCTATAAAAAACTGGTAAACTACGGTTTTATTGTGAGGATCCGAAGGTAGCGGTGCAACAAGAAGCTCGTAATAGAAATGTGTTGAGAGAAGACAATGAACAATCATATTTAATTAACCTACTTTGACACGCAGAAGGAGTAATCTTTGTGTGTGAAACTCGAAGGAAAACGACTATAAGCTTTAGCTAATGTAAGTGAATTAGGCTAGGTTAGAACAACATGGTTAGTATATGGAAATAGTGGAATTTAAAATCTCATTAGAGGAAAAGTAACTTGATCAGCTTAGATACTATGTGATTTGGGGTATTTTGACGCTACGGAAATACCCATATGATGAAAAATTAAGAAATCACCGGATATACCTATTGGGGACAAAAAAAATAAGGATTTGCTCAATGAGAATGCACATGATTCTTTATCATCTGACGATGAGAACTCAAGCAACGATGAAGCTGACAATCAAAATGGTACGGCAGATACACTACCACCTACATTGGAAATTGACCAAACTGAGAGTAATAATGCTTTGAATAGCCACGAACCATTCGTCGGTGATTACATCATTGAAAGCTTGGACGGAAATAAACCCGTTGACATCAGAATTTCTCACAAGCTAAAGCCGAGGCAGGCTATGTTTCCCTATTTCCCTTTGACGTCCTATTACGGGAACTTGGTAGGCCTTATATCTCCTTATATCAACCTGTTTCAGGAAAAATATAAGAAGTAATCTATAAAATTAAATTAACTTCCCTTGCACCCTCGGTACGCTAACCGACCCTTCTTCGCTGGAGCCTTCAGCCGCATAGCAAGCCACGTCTTCTTTTCCTAGCACGCCTCATCGGCCGACTTTTTCTTCCCGTCCATACCCTACTTCTTCCCTTCCAGACGAGACGTCCCGTCACCCCTTTCCATCCCATACCTTTCCTTTGCTAGTTTCTTTTTTTCCTGGCCCGGCTGCTCGTGTTCCTTCTTTGATCATCTCCCCCCTTCTTTGATCATCTCCCCCCTTCTTTGATCATCTCCCCCCTTTTTTGAATCTGCACAGTCAAAGACCTTTTGTTCCTTTCGCTAATCCCACTGGCTGGTTTTTTTTTTTTCTGATATTGCACCTGCTGTGCCCATCCCTAGCAACGCCTTCAAAATTCGACTTCCTGTGCTCTCATGTTCCTCTGCTTGGTCTTTCTTTTGACCTACGCTGCAGCCGTCCGTGTGGGATGGCGTATGAATGAGCAGCTCCCCGATGTGGCCCGCGTGGGCGTACCGTACCTGTTCACCTTGGCTAGTTCCACCTATTGTTAGAATTAATATGCGACATTAGGCTTTAGCCTGTATCTGCAATGACTCTAAGCTTCTAACAAGCTTCTTCGTATAACGGATATTTCCAGGAACGATGACCTAACGTAGACTGTGTATTCTGAACGGCTACTATTAGTAGGAACTCACCCGGACAGTATTATGGATACTCTTAATTACTTGATGATATCTTTATTAGACTGTAACTATCTAAGATTAAGTAATGGAGTTCTTATTTCTCAAAGCTGAGCTCTTGCTCCCATTATATATCTGGAGGGATGATAAGTCTAGACTCTTTCCTCATGCTCCTTCGTAACATCTTAGGCAGTCTTACTCCTGGGAAATCTTGGCATTCTCAGATTCTGTTTCATGCGAGATCGATCCTTTTGTTCTTCCTGCAATGCTGTTTCATGCGAAGTCGATCCTTTTGTTCTAGACTCGCCTGAAATCCTGTATTCAAGCGAGTCAATTCCATGTCTAACACCTATAAGTCCGACCTGGATGGCTCAATTGTCTATTCCGTGAAAAACCTACCTCGCTGGCTTCTGTTCGACTCGCTGTCTCGCTCGTTTCTGGGCATGCCTTCTCGGAGTGACGTGGGCTCCTTCCAAGTCACTTTGGTGGGCTCTGACTCCGCCGACAATTCCGAACACTCGGCCAATTACCTGATGGAAATTATTATAGGATATAAGGTTAAGGATAAATATAAAACGCTAATGACTTAATGTAATGTTACGTATAGAGTAATACTTAATCTGAAAAAATACTGACTTATATATAAAGCTATTGGATTGCAATTTATGTGGGAGTAGTTGCGTTAAATCTCTACGTATTTCAGAAAGTCTATACCTAAACAGAAAACTTAGACCCAGATTTACGATACATTATTAAAATATATCTATAGAGTTAGAAATAACTTTATAAAAAAAACAATATATTATTAAAAAAATGAAAAGAACTACAATGCTGCATCCTATAAGAAGGAACGAGAATATTCTTATAAGAAATGATCGAAATTAGCACTGTTAAGATACAAGAATCTCCTGGTATAATTTTAGATACAGCTAAGAATATTGGTCGTTTAGGATAATTCCTGGAGTCGCACACTTACGTGACTTATTGAAAGTAACGTGATAACAGTTCCAGATTTTCGGGAATGTATATGGCAATCCTCAACAGAGCGCACGCTTTGGTGTACCGATGTGAGTATAAGAGTGGGTGCGAAAAAACACCGTTTGCACCCATTCTCTCGCCATTGCTACTACTTGCTACCACCAACCTTTGCTAGCATGCTGATTCTCTCCAAGACCCCGGTATTGGCCAGAAGACACGTGGCGTTTGCTGGCACTGAAGACCTTTTGGTTGACTTTTTCAGCGTTCGTTTTGCCACCTCCAATGCCAAGGTCTTGGCCACATACCTCCAGTTTGTGCTTGGGTTCAAGGAGATTGCCTATAAGGGATTGGAGACGGGGGCTATCTTCGAGGCGTGTCACGTGCTCAGATGTAACGACATTGTGTTTGAAGTGGTTAGTCCTCTTTACTGCATCGAGCCCATGGAGGAGGTCTATGATATCCCACTGAGTGGCAGTAGTGACTGGGAGGATGAGGAATTGGGGGAGCGAAACTGGGGGAATCGGATGGCACACGACCCGTGGTTTGCCCACATGCTTGAAATCCCCAAGTTCCGGGCCTTCATGTCGGAATCGCACCGGACCCCTTCGGAGCTCCAGGCCATGTTGAATGAGATCCTTGATCTGGTGGCAATTCTGCGTTTTGTGACGCGCCATGGGTCCGGGGTGTTGGATGTGGCGTTTAGGGTGGTGGACGTGGCCAAAGTGTTCCAAAGAGCCATTTCAAACGGCGCTATAGCGTTGCAGGAGCCCATAGTGGAGAGGGATGAAAAAGGCTCTGTTTGGGTGGCGATTTTGGGGTCTCCCAATACGGATCTCCGCCATACTATAGTTCAGAACATCGACTACTCGGGCGTGTACTTGCCCAACTACGGCAAACCCATCGAAACAAAGGAATTTGGCTCTTTGGGTGTTTCCGGAGACGATTCCAGCCAGCCTCCTGCATATACACCTCTCTCCAGTGTCCAAAGTGGGCTTCTCCGGGTAGACCATTGTGTGCAGAATTTTTCATGGCACGAGATGAAGAAGAACGCCATGTTCTATGCAGCATGTTTTGGCATGTCCAAGTTCTGGTCCGTGGACGATAAAGACGTCTCAACCGGGAAAACAGGGCTCAATTCCACGGTGATGATCTCGCAAAATGGACTAGTCAAAATGCCCATCAACGAGCCGGTCAAAGTGAAGATGAGAGGCCAAATCGAGGAGTTCTACGATTTCCACGGAGGCCCGGGCGTTCAGCACATAGCCTTGCAAACCGGCGATATTGTGCAGGCCGTGGAGTATCTTGGGAGCAGGGGCATGGCCTTCAACACCATACAGGACGAGTACTATTTGGAGCTCAAGCAGCGGTTGGAGTCACACAAAATCCGGCTTTTCGAGGACTTCCACCGGCTCCAATCGCTCAATATCCTAGTGGATTTCGACCCCAATTCTCGCTACTTGTACCGGGACGATTTCTACACGTGCCACTATATTCTCCAGATCTTCACCAAGCCCATGCAAGACCGGCCCACGTTTTTCTTTGAAATCATCCAAAGAAGAAATCACAATGGGTTTGGGAAGGGCACGTTCAAGGGCCTTTTCGAGACCATCGAGCGCGAGCAGATGTTACGCGGAACCCTCTAGCTAGAAATGCGCTATCAAGATACCTTTTTTTGGAGGTTTTACTAAGAAGTTTTAGTTGGAATTTAGACTGAAAGACGTGGTTTGTAGTACTGTATATCTTTGGAGGTATTCATGATGCCTTGGAATACTGCAAGACATAAAAATCAGATGAATGTTAGGTTTTTGGTACGCCTGGTACTGTTTACTAAGAGAATTCACGGATGATTGCTTAAAAAAGAAACGGAGTTATTTTATTTTTTTTTTGTGTTTTCAAGAGAAGGGTGGATGCGTAACAACTCGTCAGCGATTATTATTCTAAGTCACCTCAGGCCATCCTGGTACTCTAATGAGGATGAGTACGGCCGAGAAAGTGGAGTAAAGGAGTAGATAAGAAGTAGACAAAAGTAGACAACGAGTAGACAAAAGTAGACAACGAGTAGACAAAAGTAGACAACGAGTAGACAACGAGTAGACAACGAGTAGACAACGAGTAGACAACGAGTAGACAAAAGTAGACAACAAGTAGACAAAAGTAGACAACGAGTAGACAAAAGTAGACAACGAGTAGACAAAAGTAGACAACGAGTAGATAACGAGTAGAAGGCCCAAAACAATGGCCAGTGCTCGAAAATGTCCGTGAAAGGTACAATCGAGAAGATTATCTCAAGGCAGATGTGGAGCAATCTTTGGATCTGGAAAACGACTTCAAGCCTAGGGCCACGAAAAATGTCAGACCGCAAGAAATGGAAATGGTGGATCTTTTTCCAGGAGCACCATCCGACTTGGAAAGTACTGGAGGGAACTTTAAATCATGACATTGTCTGGTAAGATTTGCCAATCATTCAGAGGGTGTAGATAATAAGCACGTAGATCTCCTTTGAAGAGAAGAGCTCATTACTGGACCTAGCAATAGTGTATGTGGATTTCAAGAGTCAAGAGGATAGTAGAGTTTGTCTAGAGGTAGAGCTACTACAACTACAGCTACTACAACTACTACAATTTAGCCAGTTCAAGTACCATATTGAAACGTTATTAGGCTAGTCTTAGGGAAAGTATTAGCACACTGTAGCAGTAGGTGTTGAGATTAACTCTACCGAGAAGTAAAGCTATAACCCAAGCTTGTTTGTATGCAACCCTGCATATACATGAAACACGAGCAGGTAATATGCAGGTGTTACCGCATTAAACACGCGCACATGATATGCAGGTGTTACCGCATTAAACATGCGCACATGATATGCAGGTGTTACCCCTTGCATCTCCATATCCTTATAAAATCGTTTCCTAACATGAGCCTGTACAATGTTTAAGTTTCATTTATTAAAATCAACTCTAATTTGTTGTGCTCTTTGTTCTTATTTTTTTGTCCGAAAATTTGCCAAAAATCACCGACTAAACGCACCTTTTGACACCGTACTAGCTGTACGATTACTGGAACAGGGGCCAAACTCACTACTGAACTCTTGGAATTTTGAAAAGAGGACTTGGACTGCGTAAGAGGGGGACTGGATGCAGGAATCCATCTAGAACCATATATATTTTGTGGCTCAGACTCATAAAAGTGCCAAAAGGTGCTTATTATAGAGATTGAGGTCCTGCATATAAGCCATATACCTAATATACCCTGGGATTTCTATAGTAATTAGCAATAGAATCTTATGACAGTAGCACTACATTGAATAAGTTACTACAGTAGTATGTACTGAATAATTTTATTAAAATAAAAGTATAGCGTATGACCGGTGCTTGGTGCATAGTAGTTGTCCAAAGCAGCCAACTTCAAACACGCATTTGACACTGTTTCACATGAAATCAAAAATGGTCTTCATGTTCACGTACCGACGGCCACAGTCTCTTAAATACACCTCCACTGCATCTCTGCAAGCCCCAAAATACCCTCTGTTCTGTTCAGCCAAAGCATTCACTTCTCCTTCACTTATCTCGGGAACAGTCTCTCCAACAGGGCGCAATTTGCGGGCCTTGGCCTTTTCCACATCGAAAATCGCTTCGAAATAAAGGAGTTGGTTGTACAACGCCTTATCGCTGTACTTGTAGCGCATGACACCTTTACAGCCATGGGCCTTTCCAGAACTGCCGATGCACCGCTTACCATAAACGGAAATCTGCCTTGTCTGGATACCACAAGCCGAATCGTCACACATGAGCCATCCAGCATAGTACACAGCCAAATGCCTGCGGATTTCCGTTTCGAGCTGGGCAACCACTTTCAAGGGCGTAAATACGGCCTGACACAGCGCACACGTGACTCCGTTAAACGTGACCTTATAATCTGGAGAAGCCACGAGTCCTCCGAACCGGAATTTCTTGCCGCATGTGCACGTGAGCACCAAGAAACTGGCCTGGCGGAACCGTTCGAGATCGGAGATGTTCGATTCCAAAGGAGCGATTTCCGTATCGGTGTTTCTTAGACGGGCAGCATACTTCCTAGAATCTAGCCCCAAACTGGTGGCCACACGCATAAGGTCGATTCCCTCAATCTTTCCCACAAGTCTCTCCACCGGCGCATATATCTGCTTTTCAAGGTAATAGTCTGCATCAGGAACAAACTGGGCCTTATTGGGAAGGATCTCCTGCATGGCCCGGGCCCTCAGTGCAGGCAGATCGTCTTCCTCGCCATCGCCTTCCTTTTTCCCAATGGCAAATGTCACCACACTGCCTGCTTTGACCACTTTACCTTGTTTCCGAAGCCGGAGGGCCACCTGCACAGGAGGCATGGTCTTGCCGTGGGGGTAACTGGCCGGATCTTTTGAAAGTCTTGTGTTGATTTGGTACCGGTCCACACCAAACTCGTTGTTGCGGATTTTGGCGTTCATTTTCTCCAAGTAATCGTAGACCTGCTTCAAGGCTTCCTCGGGGTCCAAATCCAGGAGCAAGATCTCTAGAATATGCGTCGAAATCTCTTTCGAAAGTGGACAGTACTCTCTTCTCCGCATATCCAAACCCTTGACCTCCAACAGCAAGCGTTCTTTGCCAGCTTTGTCCAAAGAAGTGGTCATGGCCGCGTACTTCTTTTTCGCATGAAGAAGGAGCCGTTTGAACACATTATCGGTGTCAATTTCCAATAACTTATAGCGTTCATTGACTTTAATCTTGAAATCTTCTCCGATTTTGAGTGCCTCTCCCAAATTGGTAACTCCAGTATCGATCATAACCGAATCAGTGTCTCCATACACAACACGCAAACCAATCAGCTCGGCCAATTGACGTGTATCCATCAAAATTTCTCTTCCTTTATTGGTCACCAACATGGCCAAAGGTTTGGCATAGAACCGGGAATTGACGTACCCCAAACATCCGTACATGGAGTTGGCCGTAAGCTTGAGGGCCTGCTGTTTTATATCGTATTGGGCCTTCTCCAGAGCCGAAAGGCCCGAAGCCTTCATGAGTTTTTTGACCTCCCTTCTCCTGGAAACCAATGTATTGAGTAGACGAGGTAAGACACCAGGAGCAGTGTCCCGTTCGGGGATTATGGGTAAATCCTTGTCCTCGTCATGAGAGACGTTGTATGCAGTCCGGTCGACCGTAGTGAAACAGATGTTGTATTCCTGGATGATACTCGGGTATAACGAGTTAAAGTCCATGACTAGGATGTAGTTTTTGTGCAAGCCCTTTTCGGGCTCGAAAACAAGACCTCCCTGGTACTTGGGCTTCTTATTGGACGTCACCGTGGTTGCATCGTCATCTGCTGCCTCCACCTTGGCGTCCTGCTGGTTCTGGTTCCGCCTGAACTTGTCTTCCTTGTCGGGGAGGATATACAGGTTCTTCTTGAACTCATGGAGGAGAATGTACTCATTCCGGCCGGCCCTTGTTCCCGAAAGGGTATGAGCCCACGCATTACCTGCCAAATTGGTCAATTGTTTCGAAAGCAGAAGGATTTGCACTGCAAACGCAACCTTGGCCGTCATTTCCACCTGCAAAATATTCTCCTTAATGGGCATCATCAAAAACGAAGCGTCCTCGGCGTATTTTGGGTTGGCAAAGTTGATTTCGGGGCTGGAATGCGTCTTATGACACACAACATTGTACATTTCCGAAAGATCCCACGATTGACACTTGGGCGTAAGTGATTGGCCGAGCTCGTTGGCAATGTCACAGAGTAAGCGGCCTTGGAAGATTTCTCGGATCACGAGGTTACTGTTGAAGCTGTTTCCTTTACCGAACCGGTCAGGCCATGACTTTCTGTTTCTTCTTCCCAAAGCAGACCATAAGGGTACTTTCAAATCGTACATTCGATGCACCAAAACATCCAAGGCAATGTTCTCCAAACGATGGCCGAAAATAAGATCTGGATCGATGGTTTTAAGCCTTGCCGCAAGGCACTGGAGCAACGATGTTTCGTTTGGGAGCGTATTAAGCCGGACTTTTTGTTTTTCTGCAAGTGCCCGGAGCCCCGGAGGGTACGAGGAGCTTCCGATGGGCCGCACCAATGTGAATACTTCGCTGGGTGGAGTATTCTCGTCCACAGGCGTGTCCTGTGCAATATTATGGTAAACTGCCACTGAAATACAAGCAATTTCCTGTTTGTTTTGCTTGGGGTTCATGAGTGCCTGCACAGATAACACAATCGCCGTCAAAGGAGGCGGCAAAAGATTGGGGTCATTGGTAATTGGGGTGATATTCGATGCGGATTGTACACAGGCCTCGATCTGGCAATGTGACACATTTTTAAGCGTTTGAAAATCAGCACCCGTGATTTCAAGCCAACATGGGCCCATGATATTCTGTTGCATTACAAACAGCTCAAAAATGTTGTTGTTGGTACCGAAGATCCGCAGAAAAGTCTCCCCTTCGACTTCCGCCGGCATGGTCACGTGACGGTTCTTCTCCGTCTTGAACGGCAACAAGATCTTCAAGTATTCTGTTTCCTTTGGAATGCCTGGGAGTTCGAAAGCGTACTTCATCTTCTGTGGCTTGGCGCGGAGCTGTGGAAGTCCATAGTGGTCTATGAGAAGTGGGGCCAATTCCTCATGTACATCTTTGATAGAGACCGGAGTATCTGATTCTTGGCCGTCCACGACCCGGTTTTTCCGGGGCAAGGCATAGAGTTCCCTGCACATTCCGTTGACCTGCACGACGGCAGACTCGTATGTTCCGGACTTCAGGAGGACTTTGCCGAAGAGGAGAAGCGACTTGTCGATCTCGGCATAGTCAAGCCAGTACATCCGGAAGCTGTTATTGTCCGCAAAGTCTTTGGCCTCAAGCTTAGCCACAGGAGCAGTGGCGGTGGACGTGTAGGAGGCAGAAGTTGTGATTGTGGTTGTGGGAACTTCTCGTTTGGGCAATTTCTCGGCTTTAACGGCGGAAACGTTGACATTTGACACCGGAGCAGCAGCCGGACGCCGCCGACGGACCACCACCTCATCCTCGGAGCCCGAATCCTCCTCCTCTTCTTTAGGTGCAGTATCGGACTCCTCGGTCTTAGCTATGGGTTGAGTATCGGAGTCCGGATTGCCGATAGGCTGAGTATCAGAGTCGGAGCCGATGGTGGTGGCTGCATCTAGATCATCAAGGTCCACATCCATAGCATCGGGCTCTTGCATATCCGTCTCTTGTAAGTCCACATCTGCAACCTTACCTGGTTTTGCACTTTTGGCGTGGTCCCGTTTCTTTGGTTTGGAGCCCGCGGCAGTCATGAACCCAAAAGGGGAATTCTTCGGCACCCGCTTCGGAGCCGCCTTATGCCGTTTCACCGGCTGTGCACCTCCGAATTCGTCCAAAATATCATCAATACTCTGGTTCGATACCGCCTTCGGCTCTGCTTTACGAGGAGCCGCTCCTGCACTGAAAAACGAGTTGATATCGGCGGTTTTGGCCACCTTGGCCACTTTTTTCGCTGGCTTAGCCCGTTTTGGCTCGTTTTCCGCCGTCTCTTCATCGGAGTAATAGTTGGGCCGGGTAGAATCGTCCCACTCATCTACACCGTTGTCCACGTATCCTTCTCCGTTGTCATCGACGATGAAATCATCGCTTAGGAGCTGTTTTCGCTTGTGCTGCCTAAAAGTGTCTTCATCAACTTCGTCGTAAATCGAGGCATCTTCTTCGTCCAGGAGGACAATCTTGCCTGTTTTCCGGGCCTCCTGGAGCCGTTTGAGCTTGTTGAGTTTGGTCTGGCGGCTCAGCATGGGGAGGTTGAAGACGCGTCGCGTCGCGTTTCGCTTAAGTTTGGGATAGACCCGTACACTCGGCGGTGTACGGGCCCTCACTCGCGTTACACGTGAGTACACCATTGGGTGTACAGGTGTACAGCCGTGTACCAGACGAATGTAGTGAGTACTACCCCCGTACACCCGTTGGTGTACGGGTGTACATGGTGCGAGATACGGCCGATGTAGGAATGTACTGAAACAGGTCAACTACATGTCTTTTGCCGCCTTTGAGGATAGCCAGAATGGCAGCCCTCCCAAGACCACGCCCAGCTCGGACCTTGCCCAAATCCTAAAAGATACCTCGTCACAAATGCAGACCTACTCGCTGCTTATCAGTACATTTGCCAACGAACGTAAATTGGTAGGCACACGGCGGGATGGGCCGCTGTTCCGGGCCAAAATGGACGAGTCCCAGATCAGTATCCAGAACCTTGGTCAGGCCATCCAGGAATTGATGTCCAATGTGAATGTGGTTGTGAATTCACAAAGTGTCGGTAGTCAAAAAGTTAGTGGGGATTCGAATGGCCGTAAAAATGGGGGTCAAAAGGGGAGTGAATTTGGGGGTCAGAAAGGGAGCGAAAATGGTGGTAAAAGTGAGAAAAAAAATGAAGGGAAGGCGAGTGGAGGTGGGTCCGCGGGGGAACGGGTCAATGGGCAGTTATTGATGAAGGACCGCATTGTGAGCGACTTCAACACCCTTCAAGGCACCTTCCAGGCATTGGTGCGCGACTACCAGAATAAGAAGCGGGTCAATCCGTTGCCTGAAACAACGCCGCTCTTGGAGTCAGGAGACAGGTCGAACGGGTCTATGCAGGCGACCGAAACACAACCTCTTCTTGGAAATAGACTGAATGGTCTGCACGGTAAAGAGGTTAGTGGCCAGGTACAGGAACAAGTACAGGAACAAGTACAGGAACAAGTACAGGGCCAAGAAACGGTGGACGAGCTGGAACTCCAGTACCACGTGCTTCTTAGTGAAGAACGCAACCGGCAGATCGAGCAGGTGCAGGAGGGCATCCGAGAGGTCAACTCCATCTTCAAGGACCTAGGCGAGTTGGTCAGTCTGCAGGGCTCTCAGCTTGATACGGTGGAAGAGAATATTCTCCAGATGAGCGGAAATGCATATTCGGCAGACCGGGAATTGACCAAGGCCAACGAGTACCAGAAGCGGAAGAATAAGTGGAGTTGTATTCTCTTGTGTGCATTGTGTGTGTTTGTCTTGGTGATTGTCTTGGCCGTGCTCAGTTGACCAGCTGTTTAGCACTTGTGATTTGCTCCTGGAGAATCATACATTATCATTTAAGGTATGGGTTGCGTGATGAACAAAACACCAGGGACTGAGTATTCGAAAGTGAGAGTTTTGGGGTGGATTTAGGTGCAGCATTCAGAAACTCAAAAGAGTTAGTGGACTCAGAAGGTATTGACAGAACTTGGGGACAGCAGAGAGTGCCAGAAAATGGATTATGGAGAAGATTTAAGATGTGGAAAGTACTAGGGTGATGACTGGAGTCCCTCTAGCGTCCTAATTAACTGAATCTGAGGTGTGAGAAGAAAGGAGGAGAAGAATTGATGGATGGGTGTTGCAGAAGGTGTTGTGGGACGAAGTGGCCCGAGTCGCCTCGATAGAACTGGGTACTGATTCTAGGGCCCAGAAGGACCTTAATTGGGAAACCGAGAGAAACCAATTGAAGAGAAAAGGGTCGTTAATGATTCATGGCTTCTAGTATGATCAGGAAAGAGGAATGGATGCAAGAAATAAGAAGACTGAAGGAATTAATCGATGGCTTCTTGATGGTGACATAACACTTCCCTATCATTTACTTTATTGGACCTTCTAGACCACTCCTGTGGAGCCACATCTGGTCTCAACGAATATTTTGGTCTCAGCACCACTAAAATTTTTCTCCATTGGACGATTTTTGTTCCAATTCCTGAACCTGATCTTAATTGTATCAACAGCGTCAAGGCTATACATTACCTGGGGAAACCACGGACCTTGTCAACCCAACCTAAACACAATCATCCATTTCAGAACCATCGCTTGCGACCTTGCAGAACTCTGGACCTCCAATCCCTATCATACGCATCACCCATACAAGAACCATCGCTCCATACCAGACCCATCACTCCATATCACACCGCATCATAGCTCTCTAATCTGGTTTGAGAGAGCGATCCAATGCTGGCTATCTAGAGACAGTCAGAATACCAGCACCTCAACTACACTTTCAGTCCTCTCAGTGGTTCTCTCAGTGGTTCTCTCAGTGGTTCTCTCGGTGGCTCTCCCGGTGGTTCTCTCGGTGGCTCTCCCGGTGGTTCTCTCGGTGGCTCTCCCGGTGGTTCTCTCGGTGGCCCCCAGTGTATCAGTGGCTCACTGATTCTTAGTGGTCTCAGCGATTCTCTTAATTAGTGGTGACTAGAAAGTGGGCAAGGTTGTTCAGAGCCAGAAACCGTCAGTCCAGCCAGCGAAGTTTGCGGAGTCGTCGAACACAGACCAAGATGCTCAGACATGAGATAATTCCACCCGGTAGTGAGCTCTTACGATGACTACGAATGTCTCACTATTACCATGACTGACTGACTATGACTGACTGACTATGACTGACTGACTATGACTGACTGACTATGACTGACTGACTATGACTGACTGACTATGACTGACTGACTATGACTGACTGACTATGACTGACTGACTATGACTGACTGACTATGACTGACTGACTATGACTGACTGACTATGACTGACTGACTATGACTGACTGACTATGACTGACTGACTATGACTGACTGACTATGACTGACTGACTATGACTGACTGACTATGACTGACTGACTATGACTGACTGACTATGACTGACTGACTATGACTGACTGACTATGACTGACTGACTATGACTGACTGACTATGACTGACTGACTATGACTGACTGACTATGACTGACTGACTATGACTGACTGACTATGACTGACTGACTATGACTGACTGACTATGACTGACTGACTATGACTGACTGACTATGACTGACTGACTATGACTGACTGACTATGACTGACTGACTATGACTGACTGACTATGACTGACTGACTATGACTGACTGACTATGACTGACTGACTATGACTGACTGACTATGACTGACTGACTATGACTGACTGACTATGACTGACTGACTATGACTGACTGACTATGACTGACTGACTATGACTGACTGACTATGACTGACTGACTATGACTGACTGACTATGACTGACTGACTATGACTGACTGACTATGACTGACTGACTATGACTGACTGACTATGACTGACTGACTATGACTGACTGACTATTGCTATGACCAACTGTTACTATGACCGATTGCTATGAGTCTTTTGATTAACTGTAGAGGACAACAGGAGAGATGATGTTTTTACTGGGGTGCATGGGGTATACGGAAGCCCCTATTGTGATTCACGTGACCTGCAATTATTCAAGTCTCAGATTAGTCACTTCGTTCATGCACCTACTGTGCAGGCGATCGTGTTATCTGCTCTATATGCAGGTACTGTGCTTTGAACATGTTCATCCATCCGACGCCCATTTCCACCCCCATTATGCATTTTGATCTATATTAGTGGTTTATTGCCCACAAGCCACTCCCCTGTGGGCAAAAAGCTTCTTAGTTTTTTTGAGTTGGGGAATTTGGTTCATTTGCATTCTTTTGGTGTGGCGCACTACCTGCATGCACCAGGCTCCGAGGTATAAATACCGGGCTTTTCCCCAGACCACTTTTTACCCCAATGGTCGTGGTTTCTCGGCGTTTGGGCCCAAACGAGCACTATTTCCGGTGCCGCTACGAAAACCGGTTCTACGCCAATTTCGCCTCCGTGGCCTCGTATTCCCGGGAATTTACGGATCTACGCTTGATCTTCCGGGCCCTTCGAAAAACGCTTTTGGAGTACCATATGTTTGCATGCAACATTTTTGAGGATGCCAAAATTGGTGATTACGTAATGCGGCCAATCCAGATTGCGTCTTTGGGCGATTTTGTTGTCTTTCAGGATGACCCAATTGAGCTTTTCTCGGAACAACAGCTCCGTCTTCTCTGCAGGACGCGGTTTTTCGAGTTCAACCAAGAAAAGCCGCTTTTACGGTTATTTTTTTCCGGGAACAACTTGGCTGTGACGTTTGAACATACGCTTTACGATGGAGTGGTTTCGCTTTTGTTCCAGGAGATATTCTTGGAGAACTTGGGGGCCTGTGTGCAGGACTACGATTTGGAGTATGGAGAAATACCCCAAGAAATCACAATGGACTCTATCATTTTTGATATTTCCAAAGACGAAAAGTGGCTCCGTAATTCGTTGGTTCCCCCCTGCGAGGTGGTCATGGAGGACCCCAATTTGGATTACTCCGATAATAACCCCGAACATTACCTGAAGAAAGCACCTGCAGGATACCCCACGCTCTGGCCCGGGCGGTTCCCATCCCGGAAGGACGTGTCGGTAGCATTCAAAGCGTTCAAAATCCCTCCCACACCTTTAAAGGCGATCTTGGCCAAGTGCAAGGAGCATCACGTGACGCTTACGTCATACATCAATGTTGTGCAGGCCATAGCGTTCCAGGGATTATATGGAGACGAACACCATACACTGAGTCACGTGGCCATCACATTAAGGCGGCACGTGACGCCGGAAAGGTTCGGGCCAGCCCACAATGCCATATTGCAAGACCCCAATTACAGGCTCGTGGGCAACTATGCGCATATGGGCGTGGCACGACTTTTTGCACCCACTAAGCAATTTTCGTGGGATCTCGTCAAGGAAGTCAATGGCGAGCTGATGCAGAGTGTTCAGAATCGAAAGATTTTGAGTACGGCCAAAGCGTACAATGATGCAGCTCACCCGTTGGAAAAGAATGCGGAGTTGTTTGAATCCGGATTAGGAAAAAACCGAAACGGGTCGGTCAAAATCTCCAATTTGGGAAGAGGAAATTTCCCCGAATTTCCCTGTGCAGATGGGAAGCCGTGGACTGTGCAGGATTTCATCTGGGCTCAGGACGTGGCTCCCACAGCAGCGGACTTGGTGATTGATTTTTCTCTGAATTCGAAAGGAGGGTTGAACTTTGTGATTTCGTTTTTCGACGATTCGTTTGAAGATATCGAGGGCGAAAACTTTGATCCTTTTTTGGACAAATTCAGGTCTCTCATGTACCAGTGTGCAGGCGTGGAAGAGGACAAACAATGAAAAATTAAATGGGAAGGCCTGTGACTAATATTACGCAAAGTATTCAGGTTGGTGTCCTTCCCAGCATCCAGAGTCCCAATACACTAGAGTACGCTTCTGGATCTCTGGGGTACTGTTCTAGCATTCTAGAGTACGCTTCTGGATCTCTGGGGTACCAAATGGTCCTGGGGTACTGTTCTAGCTCTCCAGAGTACTGTTCTAGCATTCTAGATCTCCAGAGTACGCTTCTACATCTCCAGAGTACGCTTCTACATCTCCAGAGTACGCTTCTAGATCTCCAGAGTACGCTTCTACATCTCCAGAGTACGCTTCTAGCTCTCCAGAGTACGCTTCTAGATCTTTAGGGTACTAGGTGGTCCTGGAGTACTAGGGTACTGTCAAGCACAGCATACTTATTTATACATATTACTAGATGATATTTGATACACTACATTATGCCAGACCACTATTCTACGAACTCACAATATAGATACACGATATTAGACTCTAGTAGATGGTAAACGTTAGTATACTACTATACTATTACTTTCCAGTTTTCACGTCAGGTACTCTGTTTATTATGCTCATATGCCGATGGTTCTCCAGAGAGAAATCTGGCTACTTAAAACGGTTGCATAGAAGTAAGTGTATGCAGTCCATTGTGGCTATGTGCAGGCTTTCAAATCTCCATGGAGTAAAATTGGACAAAATACCCCACTATATTTTTTACTTTACGTGCGACAACATGCTCTATGAGGAAGAATTATGAGCACTGTCCTTTTATGGCGCGGTAGCTTTGTCAGAATTGGCCGGAATTGACCGGAATTGGCCAGAATTGGCCGGAATTCACCGGAATTCACCGAAATTCACCGGAATTCACCGGAATTGGCCGGAATTCACCGGAATTCACCGGAATTCACCGGAATTGCCTAACTACAAAACCTCCAAAAGCGCACCACGCAAAAATCTGTCCCCTCAAAAATATACACTGTGATGTCCGGAATTCCAGGATTCCAACTAACCTACTCTTCTTTCAGTACGATGAAAAAAAAAGATCTTTTGCGTTGGGCCTTTTTCTGCTGAGGTTGCCGGGTGTACGGGTGTGGACGCGCAGACTGCACTGTCATTTTAGCACGCATTCAGACCTTCTTTAAGCGCACCATATACTACACCATTATCGAACTGGACACCGGTGCATATCAGAAACCACTCTGAAACAATTTGGAACACATCTGAAACAGTTTGGAACGCATCTGAAACACCTATCTACAGTCCTCAAACACCTCTATACACTCCTGACACATCTCTCAATCACCCAATCTCATCCACATGCACCACTACATATCGCTACGTCTGGACAATGGCCAGTGGCTCCACCAGGACTCCATCCGGGCCGTGCAGAAGTTCGATAACTTCACCACAATTGATTGGATGGACGATGAACTCGAGGAACATCAAAACCGGGTCGCCAGGCGCCGCAGTCACGTGACCTTGGCCGGACAACTCTTGGAGTCCACGAAAACGTGGCTCCTTTTGGCCATTGTGGGCGTTGTGATTGGCGGAATTGCAGCCTCGTTAAATGTGATTACTTCTTGGCTTTCTGCTCTCCGATTGGGCTATTGTAGTAGTCATTTCTACCTTAACGAGACGTTTTGCTGCTGGCGGCAAGATGGTGCCAAATGTGACGATTGGAACACGTGGCTGGGTTTCTCTGCAGGCCGCTATTTAGCTTATGTTTTTTTTCTGGCGGTTTTCTCGGGGGTTGCGGCGCTTTTGGTGAAGTTTTACTCGCCGGCCGCCGCCGGACTGGGAATCTCTGAAATCAAATGCATAGTGTCTGGCTTTGTGGTGCAAGGGTTTTTGGGGCCTTGGACTTTACTTATAAAGAGTCTCGGGTTGCCGTTAGCCATTGCTTCGGGACTTTCTTTGGGAAAAGAAGGGCCCCTGGTGCACTATGCAGTCTGCGTGGGGTCTACCATCTCCACGCTTTTCTCCTCGTTTCGCCAGTCTGCTCTGAAACATAGGGACATTTTGACTGCCAGTGCAGCTGCGGGTGTGGCCGTGGCGTTTGGGCTGCCGATGGGTGGCGTACTATTTGCCATGGAGGAGATCTCGTCGGTGTTCCACCTTCAAACGCTCTTGAAACTGTATATGTGCGCCTTTATTGCGGTGGTGACGCTTTCTACAATGAACCCTTTCCGCAGTGGACAATTGGTGTTGTTTGAGGTGACCTACGATACCACGTGGCACTTTTTTGAGCTCCCGTTCTATGCTATTTTGGGAGTTTTTGGTGGGGTTTACGGAATTGTGGTGTCGCGGCTCAATAAACGTGTGGCTGGGTTTCGGAAACGGTACTTGGCCAATTGGGCCGTGCAGGAAGTGCTTTTTTTGGCGGTTTTTTCTGCCGTCTTGTGCTACTTCAATGACTATCTCCGCGTGGACATGACGGAGGCCATGCAGGCATTGTTTTCCGAGTGCCTGGCCAAGCTGAAGAGTGCCTTGTGCAAGCCCAAATCGGACCTGCGGCTTGTGGCTTCGCTCCTATTGGCTACGGTCTTGCGTCTGTGCCTTACCATCGTTACCTATGGGTGTAAGGTGCCTGCAGGAATCTTTGTGCCGTCCATGGCCGCCGGTGCCACTTTTGGGCGGGTCGTGGGGCTTGTGGTGGAAAAATTGTACTTACGGTTTACTGATCTGGCCTTTTTTGGCAGTTGCCCCGACGAAGGGCCGTGTGTTATTGCAGGTACTTATGCCTTGATTGGCGCAGGAGCAGCTTTAAGTGGGATTACACACTTGACGGTGACGGTTGCTGTCATTATGTTTGAGTTGACGGGTGCAGTGAAGTACATTATTCCCACTATGGTGGCTGTGACAGTTACGAAGATTATTAATGATAAATGGGGCCAGGGAGGGATTGCGGACCAGATGATTGTGTTTAATGGGCTTCCCTTTATCGATACAAAAGAGGAATTCGTGTTTGGCACGACCGTGAAAAGTGCCATGTCCGCCCTGACGGTGGTGTTCACGATGGACGCCTATAGTGTGGGCCAGATCCGGGCCATTCTAACGGCGTGTGGCTACCGTGGCTTCCCTCTTGTGCAGTCGGAAGAACGGCCTACGATTTGTGGCTACGTCAAAAGAGTGGATCTAGAGGATATGCTTCTAGGCCATGGCGAGACCGAAACGTGTCAGTTTCAAGAAGGAACCGGGCTTAACTTGGCCCCAATAGTCAATCCTGCACCCTTGGTGGTTGACATCGACACTACGCTCGAGTACCTCATGGATATTTTTATTAAGCTCGGGCCTCGCCACGTGTTGGTGCAGAAAAACGAGGTGTTGGCCGGTGCAATCACCCGAAAAGATATTCTTCGGTATGAGCACACGAAGCACGAGTTGAGCCATCCATATGTGGACGACGGGAGGGACCAGAAAGTATGGGAGTTGATGCAACGAGTGTGCAGGGCCATAGGATTGGGGCAGAGAGGGAGTTGAAGAACCGAATAGAGACGAAGTGATGGTTGAAGAGCAGTTGAATAAAGTAAGGTGAGAAAGAAGTGGCACTTGAAAGTGACAAAGTGACACTTGAAAGTGACAAAGTGACACTTGAAAGTGACAAAGAAGTGGCACTTGAAAGTGACAAAGAAGTGACACTTGAAAGTGACAAAGTGACACTTGAAAGTGACAAAGAAGTGGCACTTGAAAGTGACAAAGAAGTCACACTTGAAAGTGACAAAGAAGTCACACTTGAAAGTGACAAAGAAGTCACACTTGAAAGTGACAAAGAAGTCACACTTAAAAGTGACAAAGAATTGGGTAAATGAGGAAAAAGTGGCAGAAAAATTGATAGAGGAGTCTGAAACAGACACTGGAAGAACCAAAGAAAAAGTGCTGGAAGATCTAAGGAAAGGATAGTGGAATAAGTGGAAGTCGAACAAGCGGCGGTCAGTATGGCTAGGAAATCTAAAAGTGCAGTGTCCAGTCCAATGAGGTCCTTTGAAGATTTGGAGCAGGCAATCATCCAGACTGTTCAAGTACAATTTCCACCTATCCTCCCATCTACGCACAACCCCCATGTTGCATTCCACACCTCACAAGAAAGTATGGAGTTAAGTTGTTATAGAGTTATGTTCTTTATAACTAACTCTATTCTTTGGAGTAAGCGAACTTCCAGAGATCCATATGATTTGATCATGGTGTATGTTTGCATCGTATGGTGAACACCTATTTTGTATAGAAGTAGATATTGTGAGAAACCACAGTCGAGAATGGTAAGAGCAGAGACAATAAAGAATAGAGACAGAGTATAACTATAGACCATATTACCGTAGAACATGTCCATGACTTCAGAGTGTAGAATATAGACTATAGACCAAATGGACTGGGAACATCGAGTGGAGTAAGTGGTAGGTAGATAAGACTCCTTTAGGAGAGTACATTAGGAAAATGCAGAGTAGAGAGTAGACTAGACCGTACGAAAAGACTATGGACTAGAAATACAACTGTGAGCATAAAGTGAAGTAAGTGATAGGTCTATTAGTGACAGTCATAGTCATAGTCTGTCATAGTCATAGTCTGTCATAGTCATAGTCTGACATGGTCATAGTCTGACATGGTCATAGTCTGTCATAGTCATAGTCTGTCATAGTCTGTCATAGTCTGTCATAGTCTGTCATAGTCTGTCATAGTCTGTCATAGTCTGTCATAGTCTGTCATAGTCTGTCATAGTCATAGTACTAGTATAGATAATCTAGTAGATTAATACTCTAGTACTGGTAAATTTTCTTTCAAAAAATGCCCCCAGACCCCAACAACCTATAGGTTTGACATATGGAGGAAAGGTTCTTCATACCCCTTAGCTCAGCATTACATGGTTCCTTCCAGAAGAGCCAATCTTCTGAGCTCTGTGGCTCAGCATTATTAAGGATTGCGGAATTTCATGTCAAGTGTCGATATGTGAAGATTCGAACGTGCTCCCACAAGTGACACCAAATGATGGGCTGTGGTGAAAGTTTCCCTAGAAAAGTTAGTAGGACAATCATCATTGATATTCAGTATTTCTCCAACATCCGGGGTGGTATTGTCCCAGATTCGATGGACAAGGCCTTGCGTAATCTGACAATGCAATTTTTTTGAAAAGCATAAAAACGATATTCATCCATTCTCCCTTGAGAGAAACGAATAGCACCACAAGACCATTTCGTTTCGATAAGACAGCCTCGGTATCATTCCTGATGATCTACTGACTATCAAGATGCGTCACCAAACCAGACCCACCAAAACGCCTCGTAACAATGCCACAATGGAAACTCATAATACACCAATAGGAAATGCCTCTACTTAAGTGTACACCTATTTTGGTTATATTTAAGGTGATAGAACTCGTGTAGGACTTTGGGATTTATAGAACAAAGTTATATCAGTTGTATATTCGAATACTATAATGCCTTAGAGGGGTGCCTGAGGATTCATCTTATCAGGCGAACCTGCTAGTTTATATACTTCCTTACTGCTTCGGGTAACCCTTGAGGGATTTTTTGAAACAGCAGCCCACAGGATTTGAAACTTCGCAATGTTTCACATTGGCCTGGAAGTCCTTATCAGGAATTCTCCCTGGTGCGGCATATCGCATGCGTCCTCTTGCATGCACCTAGCGCGCAGTATTAAGTCTCCTTGAATACTAATCTTCATTCTATCTCCTTCATACTAATCTTCATTCTATCTCCTTCATACTAACGTTCATTCCATTTCCTTCATACTAATCTTCATTCTATCTCCTTCATACTAACGTTCATTCCATTTCCTTCATACTAACGTTCATTCCATCTCCTTCATACTAACGTTCATTCCATTTCCTTCATACTAACCTTCACCCCATCTCATACTCATAAGGGCTTCGTGGGTTGGTTTGAGCTGAGCCTAAGCTAAGCTGGTTAGTAGAATCCACCGACACTAAATACTCAATTCTAGTGCTCGTAGGATTTGTCCTAACAGATACGTCTAGATACCGAATACAAGAGATTAGATGTTTCAAAAAATCCCTCCAATTACCTGGAATACTCTTTTCTAATTCTTTCTTTCATCTCATTAAACACATGAGCTGTTTGAATGATAGAGTAACAGAGATTGCAGACAAAGAATTATATTAAACACAGAATTTGAGTAATACTAATAACTACACATGTATGGGACATGGACGTGAATGTGTGGAGCTTAAGTGTGAATCTATGGACGTGAATCTATGGACGTGAATCTATGGACGTGAATCTATGGACGTGAATCTATGGACGTGAATCTATGGACGTGAATCTATGGAACAGTGATCTGAATAGGTCAATAATGATATGAGTGAATTTGGAAAATGACAAGAAATGCAAAAAAGTGACATGGTGCCAATGGATCTATTTATCGGTGGGTTTCCTTGTATTGACACGTGATCATACTTTATACACTTTGATTACTGCAACGATTTGTGGGTAAAAATAAACGTCACTCGACTGACTTGGAAATTTACTGGGGATCCAGAGATACATTGCAAGAAAAAACCTTCTGCAAAAGTTTTAAGTGACTCGTGGTTTTGCATAGACTACGAAGAATAGATTATGTCAAGAGTGGAGTGGGTTTGAGAGTTGGTTGTTTAAAATATGGACTGGGAAGTATGCGGTTTATATACAGGGAAAAGGCTAGAAAAGGGCAGTCTGCACTACAACCCAAAGCTATGTGCCGGTCTTAGAAGGCCATATTTAGGATTAGCTAGCGTAGGATCAGAAACCTAGGCCCACATTACCTCTACGTCAGAATCCTGCATATACAGACAGTTACATAAGTCTTATGTACATGTATATATATTTTTATCTAGATTGAAAACAGAATAGTAAGAATGTACGTACCTGCTAATCTGTGTAGACTTTAAAATAGAGATCGTTCGTATGGATCTGGATATATAATAAGGTCGGTCTATCAAGTGCACTTATGTGCAGGATTATAGCTTTGGACACTAGAATCACAACCCGGTCATTATACACTAAAAACTACGTGTACTAAAAGCAAATAAAAGTGACTTTTATACTGATCCATTCCTTCTCTAAATCTATAGACATCACTCCTTCCACTTTCCGTGGTCCCTGTATAGAGCATATAAGGTATGGAAATATGTCCTGCCCAGAGAGTCCAAGCACAGACTGACCAAATGGTGCTCTGACTTAGAGAAGAGACCCATGAGACTGAAGATCCCAGCCATCAATGCATCGTTGATTTCAGAGGAAAACTTCATTTCAAGCCGCACCTGTATATAGTTCGCCAACATCACGTGCGCGTGTTTCCGAAGCGCCGTCCGGTAGACTGCTGCTCTTGAAGTGAGCGAATCGGAGTGGCTAGAGGCTTGGACAGGCGGTTCACAAAGCGTGGTCAAAAGCCGCCCGAATGATGCGGCACATTCAACGGACTTACCCTTTTGGGTAAAAATATCCGCTTTTTCCGTAAGCGGAACCATTAGCCCACTCATAACTTTGGTCACCACATGATAGCGACCCACAAATTTGGACCGATGTGCATTCACCACATATAACATAAGCTTGGTGGTGGCAATGTACACTTGTTCACATAAGCCCTGCACTGAAGTCACCTTATATGCAGTCGCCATCAACATCTCCACCACGTACGTATTTATCAATCCTCCATTGCTGGAAACCATTTCTGTGAGCATCTCCACGAAGTGTAACGTAGTTTCTTGGTCCACCTGGTCACAGTGGAGAAGAAACACGTGGAGGGCCTTGGTTACGAGCCCGGTGTGCGTCTTCTCATTAGGTAAGGCCAGTGTCAAGGCCGCCAAGAGGTCGAAATTCGCCGGGGAAAAGACGTCCCAAGTATTCAACGCAGCCAAACAAGCCCCAAAACACTTTTCAAAGCTAAATTCCGAAAGCTGGAGGAGATATGCCAAGAGTGGCTTCTGAAGCTCAGTGCGATAATCATGCGTCTGGCTCCGGAGCACCAAAAACAACGCTAACACGTACATGCACTGGTTTTCAGTGGCGATTTTCAGCATCAACGAAAACATCGTGGTCTTCGTTTTCTCCGACATCGAAAACGCCCCGAATTTCCGGAGAACGCCCGAGATTTCGGCTTCGGAACCTGAAATATACGGTAAAGTATCGAGAATAGCACAGAATTCTTCGAAATTTTGCTCATTCATGAGAGAACAGATCATAGAAACAAACTTCGAAGTCATTTCTTTTAAATCCACTTTATCCGTTTGGATAGAAAGGAATCGGTGGGTTAAAAGGACCTGCAGAGAGAGTATTATATGCATTCCATCGTTGGTTTCCCCATCAGTTACGTTTTCTCTCTTCTTTCCGTGCTTTTCTTTCTTTTCTTTTTTCTCCTTCTTTTCCAATTTAGAGCCCTCTTTTTGGGCTTTCTTGAAATCTTTGATGATCTTCTTCATTTCCTGCATACACGCATCAACAAACTCCGCAGACTTCCGACTCTTTATACTCCGAAGGTGAAAAGACCAGATGTTCTGTGCAGTCTCCAACGTAACATTTAAAGCATCCTGATTGGCCGAAACCACATATGCATATAATTTGTCGAAACTCTTCTCAATGGTACACTGTAAGGTTGGTTTGGAAAGCAAATGGTTGAGAGTAGACCGGGCCAGAAGAGAACTTTCGGGGGATTTCTGATCCATTGCATCTGTAATAAGAATCTCCAAGAATGGCAAGAAAAACTTCCGGAAAACAATGGTGGGAAGGACCTTTAAAATGTCGTGCAAAATGCTAGGTCTTTGTGCCTGCATATAGGCCAGAAGCCCACCAAGAAACCCTTCCATTTCACACACATGCATTTTCTGGGTCTCGAAGAACTCCATGATTCGGCTTTTGTCCCATTTCAGGAACATTTGTCGAAAAAGCTCGGGATAAACCTCAGGACACTTCTGGTCGAGGAGAACAAGCCATCTCTGGAGGAAAAACGCAAGGGAATCTGCGTCCAAATGCAGGATCTGGTCCTTAAAAAGAGCGTCAAGAGACTGGTTTTGTTTTTGCAATTCTCCAAGACGAAACACGAGAAAAACGTCATATTTGGAGAGTGTTTGGGACTGCACACTGGTCTCGGCCACGCCTTCCGTTTCGGGATAGATAGAGATGACCTGGTAAAGTACCTCGGCCCAACCGTCGGTGGGGAACTTCGAAGCATCTTTGAAGAAATGATGCAACAGTTTCTGCTTGTGTGCAGGACTCCGTGCTAACACACGCACCAAAAGCGACATTGGCTTAATCAGCTCTTTTTGGAGGTACTGGTTGGCTAGGGAAAGTAGCCTGTTTGCCGATAAATCCGTGAGCTGCAGGGCCATTTCGTCCATAAGCCCAGAATTGGTCCATCCTGCATACTGAGCAGCATATGGGTACACCTGCAGCATAAAGAGGCCCAATTCTCTAGCACCAGCAAAGGAAGCCACAAGGTTTTTCGCTATCTGCAGGAGCGTCTCACTTTCCAAGCTCAGACTACCGTCAACCACGGCTTTCCATCCTGTATGTAGCGTGGGGTGGAGTTTCATGATATGAGAAACGAGGGTCCAGTTGACCTGCGCACAGGCCACGGCTTCCGCATGGATATTGGTGTAGAAATCCGGGGACAACGTCCGGTTAACCTTTGCCAAAACGGTCACTAGTTCTTCGGCAAGGTGTGCATATGGAGGCTGCACCAAAGCCTTGTATACAGCCTCGCAGGTATGGATTTCGGAAACGGCAAGGTTCAGGATGATTTCGTGGAAAAGGTGCAGGATGCAGGAATCCGGGAGCCGGTCCTCGCCAAGTTTTCTCTGGTCCTCAATAAGCTGCGTCACGTGCTGCACCAACCCCGAACTCGATGTATACTTGAACAAGAATGTGCAGAACATCAGATGCATGACCAGGACTGATTGGGCCCATTCTTTGCCCTTTTCGGGTGCATTCTCGACGAAAAGGGAAAGCTGCACCGGAACAACCTGCAGGAAGTACCGGCTCAACGACTGCTTGCCCGGTTTGTAGAGGATGTACTGGTGTGGGAGTTCATATAGCGTCTGGATGGTTTTAGTCCACTGCAAATCTTCAACTCCATACGTCTTGATGTATCTGCAATAACTTCCTAAAAGACCCACGGCAACGTACTCGTCAACATCGACGTACCCGTAAGTTACGATGTCCTGCACACAAGCAAACATCTCCACCACCGTTTGTTCACCCACAAATTCAGCATTTGGTTCGCCAGAGAGTTTTTGCCGTTTTCCATTCTTCTTAATGGACATTTCGGGTTTGGAGCCCTGCTCATTCCCATCTTTTGGAATCTCACCTTTTTTAAAGTGTGGTTGCGAGCCCTGGTCAATGGCCTTACTTAAACCAGCTCCTCCCACCACTTTCTCCACACGTTCATCCAACACTGCAGATATCACCTGGAGAAGCTTGACCCTTGAAAAAATAGCATTCCGGATCTCCACGTCTTTTTCGGAGAGTTTTTCGTATATCTGGCGCCAGAGACGCCAGAGACCCGGGCTTTTTTTCCACTGGGCAAAAGATCCTTGCCCGAAATCACTCATGCGGTCACAGAGAAGCTCAAAGAGGAATTGTGCCTTGTTTGGGAGGTGTACGGGGAGCTCATCTCGCCAGAGCTTGTAGGCCGTGGGTTCCGCGTCCAGAGCACTGAGATTTTTCAGACGAAGGTGTCGAGTCACGGCTTCGGCTGTGTCCAACGAGCTCATGACAACGACGTTTTTGGCGTTTTTCTTTGGTTTATTTCACGGGAAAAATCGGCGTTTAGGGGCCGTTGTTAGTGCAGTTTTTGGGACTTTTGATGTGTCTCACTACATCTTTTTCGCGATGCCCTGCACCCAGACCTCCAGAGCTGAGTAACACGGTAATTTTTGGAGGATAGTGGGTGAAGTTCGGGGGTGGGGATGAGAAGGGAAAATTGGATTCACATGGGTCGATTGTATTTAGTAGTTTTTTGGGAGGATTTTGGGGGATTTTGGGTGACTTTTGGGGTGACTTTTTGATACTGGTCACGTGACCTCAGTCACGTGGAAAAAGACTTAAAACTGGCTACAGTACGGTTTCGAGTAGTTTATGGCGACTTTGGGTCACTTCCAGCACGATAAAATCACTTTCTCGAGCTACATTATTCTTCTTAGCGACAGAAACAATGAAAAGTGAGAAGGACGGAATTGATTGGTTTATATGCAGGACCGGTCTACTTTTCACTGGTAGTGGCCCACAAACGTTTCTACAGGAGATACCAGAAATACATGAGATTCCCGAAACTAGCAAGAGTCAGGTTCGGCGAGATTCACTGGAAATTATGATTTGGTGGGGAGGATAAAGTGACCTAAGTCAATAGGTCGGAACTGGATATAAGGCCCGGAAAACGCATTCCGGGGCGGTCGAAGTGACCGGAAGTCACGTGCAGCCAGTGCAAAGCACTAACCGAAGTAACTGATAGGCGTATTGCTACTTCTCACAAGAAATGAGTTTTCTCCATGATTGGATATTCTTGTGTATAATGTCTTGAGATCAATTCCTAGCACAGTACACTTCTGAAGTCGGTGATTTTCTGGGTCCATGTCCAATGAGATATTATCATACCATCAAAAAGTATTAAATAGCATAAAGCGGGTGCTCTACCAATACAGGCATGCCCCTTTGAAAGGTCGTCTGCCGAGTATTCAAAGATGGACGATATTTCTTCTGAGGAATCGTCAACGAGTATAGTTTCGATATATTACGCATAAATGTACTAGTCATGGCTGGTGATACGAGGTAGTCTTGCATTAGTTTCATAGAGTCGTATAACCAAAGCAACAGTTGGAAGAGAACCAATGGTGAATAATTCAATGAATAATTGATTATGAATGGTGAATGGCGAGGTCTGTGCCGAGTTTGAAGCCCGGATTATCGACAGACTTCCGCTGGCCAATAAGCATGCGTTATACATGATAGGCAAGCACCTCACGCAGGTCAATTACTATAGCAGCGTCAACCGCATGAACTTCAAAAACTTTTCTGTGGTTTTTGCACCCACCATCGCACGTGACGCGACCGGAGAGAGGGAAATGGCCGATATGGGTGCCCGGAACGATGCCACCGAGCTCTTGTTCTGCAACTTTAACCGCATCTTCCAGAACTACCTGCCGTCGTGAGGTCATGTGTGTACCTTATGTATAGGATAATGAAATGATATTATGATATAGCACAGCTTCATGATATATTCATAGTCACTACTATTATACTACTATTGTTCTCTTGTAGCACCATATTGTAGTAGACCAGAGTAGAATTCTATAGTATAGTATACTCTAGTGCAGTAGAGCAGAGTAGAATTCTATAGTATAGTATACTCTAGTGCAGTAGAGCAGAGTAGAATTCTATAGTATAGTATACTCTAGTGTAGTAGAGTATTAACCATTTTAGTGTGAATAGATGCCATAAAACAGACTAGTAACAGCACTAAGGAATACGAGTGTACGAAAAGTACTAAGAGTACTAATTACTGAGTACTCATAGTAAAAAGCACAAGACTTAGATAATCAAATCAGAGACTTAAAGCAGTAGAGCTAGACTGTTGAACATATTTAGAGACAGATTCACAGTTAGATTGGGAGAGTTACAGTTGGGGGTTGGACATGCAGTTTAGAGGATAGAATCAGCCTNATTTAGAGACAGATTCACAGTTAGATTGGGAGAGTTACAGTTGGGGGTTGGACATGCAGTTTAGAGGATAGAATCAGCCTTTTTTCTGATTTCTTCTCTTTTCTGATTTCTTCTCTTTTCTGATTTCTTCTCTTTTCTGATTTCTTCTCTTTTCTGATTTCTTCTC
>NLAL01000351.1:0-10053 GCA_002374735.1 Metschnikowia sp. 13-106.1
ACTAGTCTGATTACTCTATACTAGTCTGATTACTCTATACTAGTCTGATTACTCTATACTAGTCTGATTACTCTATACTAGTCTGGCTAATCTATACTAGTCTGACACTCTATACTACTACATACTAGTCTACACCACTATGAGAAAAACTCCACATTGCATTCTGGTATCTGTACAATGATGGTAGAGTGGCTCAATGAAATGGCAATTTTTCGATTAGACAGAGTAGGCTCAAAATACTGAAATACCTAGAGCACTACTTTTGGCCGATCAAGAGTATTTCAGTAGAGTAGTTCAGTAGAGTATTTCAGTAGAGTAGTTCAGTATAGTTCATAGTAGAGTAGTTCAGTAGAGTATTTCAGTAGAGTAGTTCAGTAGACTAGTTCAGTAGACTAGTTCAGTAGACTAGTTCAGTATAGTTCAGTAGACTAGTTCAGTGGAGTAGTTCAGTATAGTTCATAGTAGTATATATAAAACCGCGTAGTACATAGTATACTAGACAGTAGTCTCATACTGCTTGGTGCCTTTTTTTTTGTATACCCCACCTTACAACCGGAGGACCTGCATATAGCACCAGGAGTACACCTGATACTTGGAGCCACCAGAACTACCCAGACTCAAACACATTGGACTACCTGTCGTAGTCAAATATACACCCGAACCTCCCCAAATCTTGCAACAGCCAGGAACAAAAAACTCCTAAGAAAACTTCCCGGTTACGAGCCCGCCCCACAATTACTGCTCCCTCCCATACCAAAAGTGCTTTAAGTACCCCTGCCTGATACATGCACTCTCATGTGCAACCCATTAGTCCATACTATGCACAGATCTACTCTACTACAGATCTTCTATAGATCCATCCCAGATGCATGCAGACAATGCTGAAAAGTGCCCAATCTTACGTCTACACAACAGCTACGTTTGTAAAGATGCCTCGAAGACGTAGGGACTCGGTTTACGAGCACTCATTGTGCCGGATGCACTTGGAGACACGTCCATTATGACGTAAGGCTTTGTTTAAAAAATAAGGGCGGGGTCACGTGACGCGGGCTTTAATTAAATTTCCGGGGTCTTCTTTCTTATTTTCACTTTCATTGTCTCGTTGCATTGGTTTGACAGCACACACCTTTCCCCCTGAATCTTGAAACCTTACTCGGGACTCAGCCGCCCGGATCGCAGCCTCTGAAACAACCCCCCCATAAAACTGAGCCCCTGTTCCACATCTAGATCTTCCCATACAGCCGACCCCGGATCTGAAACAGCCTTCTGACGATTGGCATGACAACAATTGGTGTTTCAGGCTGAGTGCGGCGGAATTTGAGATGTCGCACTCTCCATGCACATGGACACCCGCTCGTCTCCGCACAACTCCCCCGCCGCACCACAACACAACCGTTCCCACCCTGAAACAACCGTGCATGGCCACATTCCAAAAGGGTAAAACAGCAATTGGGCAACAACCTTGGGTGGCCGTGAACAAGCCCAAAGGGTCGTTGGGAGATGCGTTGCACATGCATATGCGCGCGCGGGCCGAATTCTCAGGTGAATCATCTAGATCCGTTCCTAATGCGGGAAATTCAACAATACTCTGCCGCGTTGCCAACTCCGCCGCCCCACACACAGGCCAGGCGGACATGATCTAGTATAAGCGGGCTGCGCCACGGGGACGTCTACCGTGACCGAGCAGCATGCAGTGGAAGTTCAAATAGTTTCAGACGGGGAAATGTACTCTCTCAAGGCGGATGAGGGCTTTTCTGCAGGACAAACAAGTGCAGATCCTAGTATCGAGATCGGGAATTTAGTGGGCTCGGCCGGGGCCAGGCTTTCGACGCACCCTGCGGCAGACTATGCAGCGCCCCGTAGCACAGGCAGCATGGCACCAGATATGGCCCGTGGGCCGGCGGGCCCAATTATAGCATGGAGACGGAGGCCTGTACGAGCGGGGCTGTGTGCAGTCCGCGCAAAGTGTACTTGCAAAACACATTCGCCCTTTTCCGGACTCCAGATCCTCCTCCTCCGATCCTTTCCTCTACCAGCACACCGACCCCAGCATCTCTGTCTGCGTGTTTAGCGAGGCTCTGACCACTCCACGGCTTCGTCACTTTCCCATCTAACACTAGCGCATCCCCACATTCTCTTCCGACACTTCCACCTCGCCAATTCGCTACTGACGTTACATAAGCTTAAGAATAAGCATTAGCATACCAAATACGAGGGCAAGTGCACAAGAGAAAGAACAGACCGATAAAGGAACGAGTAGTTGAGAAGACATAATAAAAAGAGCATATCAAAAACATACTCAGAAACATACCCAGAAACATACTCAGAAACATACCCAGAAACATACCCAGAAACATACCCAGAAACATACCCAAAAAGAATATAGTCAAAAAGTCATGACTGAGGTATTGACAGGACAAGGTGTGATGCCCCAGACGTGTAAACGGTGTGACATTGAGATCCACGAAGGCCATGCATACGAGCTTGGCGATGACCGGTGGCACATCAACTGCTTCAAGTGTTTCAAGTGTGGCAAATCGTTGGGCTGCAATTCCAATTTCTTGGTGCTTGGAAATGGCCTGTTGGTGTGTTCGCAGTGTCTGTATTCGTGCAAACAGTGCCACAAAAAAATCGACGACTTGGCTATTTTGACCGGCGACCAGGCCTATTGTCTGAGCTGCTTCAAGTGTCGCTTGTGTAAGCTGAAAATTGAGGATCTTCGGTATGCCCGAACCTCCAAAGGGCTTTTCTGCATGCTGTGCCACGAAGGTTTGATTGAGAAGAAGAAGAAACACGATATGAAACGAAGACAATTGGCCCAGCTTCTGCTGTCGCTGAGGCCTTCACCACAAGAAGAGTTGGAGGCTCCATTTGGTGATTCTTATGCTAACAAGAACCTGTCGCTGTATAATATGAAGCTGTTGCCGTTGTTGCAGCCGGAACTTGGCGTGAACCGCACTTCCAAAGAGAAAGAGAAGGAGAGAGAGACCGAAGGGAAGGAAACGAAAGGGCGAGATTTAAAGTCCGATTTGAGGCCCGATTTAAAGCCCGATTCGGCTCTTCTGTCCGATGACCGGTCCTTGGGAACAGTGCTCTCAACTGCCACGACCCCAATATCTGAGGTGGAACCGCATATTGAAGAGATTGTGGATCTGGACGATGAATTGAAGATGCGTCGTTCTCGTGAGAAGTTGGACCGTCGTTTGCACCGGCTGTCTGCGCAGGCGGACGGGGCCATTTTGGACTTGATCGATTCGTTTTCTGCTCTCAATACGCCTACCACAATTTATAATGCCGCAGATGACATTTCCATTGAGTCCAAAAACGAAGAAAAATGGAGCTCTGTTGGCGGTGCTGCACGCGCCGAAGAGCGAGCTGCGTCCAGAGAAGACTTTCGAGAGCCTAGACCCGACACCTCGAGAGACGCCAATTCAAGAACATCAAAGGAAGATTTTAGGGACTCTAGAGGTTCCAGAGACTTCAAAGATTCTAATTTCAAGGAGCCTAGCCTCAAAGAGGCCCGGGATTCTCGGGAAATCGCATCTACAGGATCTGGGTCCAGGAAAAACACCCCCAGCTCCCAACCCACGCCCCGAAACTTCGACCGCACGGACCAGTCGCCACAAAAGAACCTCTTGCTCCTATCGCCGAACCAGTTCCACGATCACGATTTCCATGTGGCTGCAAACAACACCTTGGCCCAGAGTCTTCCTGCAGATGAGCAGTTCCGGTCCCGTTCGACGGCTCTGTCACCCATGGCCAAGGTTAACCGCCAGGCACGGGTGGTGGAAACAACCGACGTGTCGCCCACAGAAATCCCCTTGGATATCGGGCAGGACGTGGTGGAAGGATCGACCCGAACGCCGCAGTCACGTGACTGGGATCGGAGCCGCCCCTCTGCAGATCTTTCCACACCTCGGAAAGTTTCTGCGACCACATCGGCCTCGGTTTCAGTCACGCTGCCTCCTCCTCGACTTGCTCTTCCCGAAGTCCCCTCCACACCCACTCAAGCATTCACGGAAATAGAGGACGCGGCACCTGCAGGATTGGGACTAGATATGGACATGAGAATGCCCAACCCAACTCCGCCCGCCCAAAACGGAGCCTTTTCCAATTCTTCCCAGCCGTTTAGAAGAACACCTGTAGTCACCAACCTCGAGGAATACCCTGGTGTCGAAAACCCACCCAGCCGAAAACAAAGCGTCCGGCAGAAAATGTCGCTCAAGCACAAGCGCTCGATCTCCGGGGGGCAAAATAGCCTCCAATCGAAACTAGGCCTTTTTAAGGCCAAAGACGAAGAAAAAAGCCATGCCAGAACCGGGCTGGAAGGTTCCATCGGAGGCACTGCATACATGACGCCGCCGCTCCCGCTCCTGTCGCCTATGCGCACGAATTACCGAGACCACATACGGCTGACATCAGACAGCCACAGTCATTTTGGCGGGGAGTTAGCGGCGGACTTTGAAATGCGGCTGATGAAGTTTGAACTCGGGCAGCTCGACCTGCGCCGCCAAAACCTTCTTGCAGAAACAAACAAGTTGACCAATGAGAAGAACCGGCTCTTGGAGTCGCTCCGCGCTGTGCAGAAGAAACATGCGTCTGAGCAGCAGCGCCACGATGCCTTAATGGCCCAGGTGAACCAGTTGAACAGCGAACGGGCGCGGTTGATGGAGGAGAATCTGCGGATGAAGCAGAATTTGGGGGCTACCGAGTCTCGGCTCCGCTCCAATTCTAGCGGCTCCAGTAGCCCTCCTAATAATGGAAGCTTCGTGTCCACCAACACCAACACCAACACTACCAATGCTACTAATGCCACCAACACCACCAACACGACTAATTTGGGGGCTACTTCCAATTTGGGAAATAACGGTACGAATTTTGCGGCCAGTTTTGGGGCCTTGGGATCCGTGGGTATGGGATCTCTGGGCTCGTTAACAGCCGGTCTGTCCGGTACGCACGGAAATAACCGGACCAGCCAACTCTACGATGCAGACATAGATCCTAGTGCAGCCCTCGACTCGGTGGCCGAGGAAGGATCCGAAGCTAAAGCTACACGGCTCAAATTCTGGCGCAGACCCAAGGTTACCATTGGTAGTACGGGTCAGACTGCACAGAACACGGTGCCCAAGAACACGGTCCAGGGCTCGCAAGCCCAACTCAACCCCCACGGCAACAATTCGCTGGAGGAGTCTGGAGCCCGCAAGGCGCTCAACTTCATGAGCAAGTCCAGAAGTACCTATGTGCTTGATAACATGGCAGACCAGGAACCTTCGCTCTTCTCGTCTACTCTCCAAGCACGTGCGCAGTACGAGAACGAACCCGTGCCTCTCATCATCAGCCGGTGTTTGGCGGAGGTGGAGGCCCGGGGGTTCGATGTCGAGGGTATATACCGGTTATCCGGGGGTAACTCTGCCATCACGGCCATTGAAAACGCATTTGCTTCCGTGACTCTGGCACCAGACCGCAAACAGCTGGCCAGGCTCCTGGATGTGCTTAGTGGAGACATCAACGCCGTCACCAGTGCACTTAAACGGTACCTCCGCAAGTTGCCGGACCCCATCATTCCGTTTGCCGTGTACGATAGCTTTATCCGCATCGGACAGGCTCGCCATGAGCGGGCCAAGCAGGATGCAGGAAAGGTGGACGACCTCTGTGCCGAGTTTGAAGCCCGGATTATCGACAGACTTCCGCTGGCCAATAAGCATGCGTTATACATGATAGGCAAGCACCTCACGCAGGTCAATTACTATAGCAGCGTCAACCGCATGAACTTCAAAAACTTGTCTGTGGTTTTTGCACCCACCATCGCACGTGACGCGACCGGCGAGAGGGAAATGGCCGATATGGGTGCCCGGAACGATGCCACCGAGCTCTTGTTCTGCAACTTTAACCGCATCTTCCAGAACTACCTGCCGTCGTGAGGTCATGTGTGTACCTTATGTATAGGATAATGAAATGATATTATGATATAGCACAGCTTCATGATATATTCATAGTCACTACTATTATACTACTATTGTTCTCTTGTAGCACCATTTTAGTAGAGCAGAGTAGAATTCTATAGTATAGTATACTCTAGTGAAGTAGAGTATTAACCATTTTAGTATGAATAGATGCCATAAAACAGACAAGTAACACTAAGGAATACGAGTGTACGAAGAGTACTAAGAATACTAATTACTGAGTACTCATAGTAAAAAGCACAAGACTTAGATAATCAAATCAGAGACTTAAAGCAGTAGAGCTAGACTGTTGAACATATTTAGAGACAGATTCACAGTTAGATTGGGAGAGTTAGAGTTGGGGGTTGGACATGCAGTTTAGAGGATAGAATCAGCCTCTTTTCTAATTTCTTCTCTTTTCTGATTTCTTCTCTTTTCTGATTTCTTCTCTTTTCTGATTTCTTCTCTTTTCTGATTTCTTCTCTTTTCTGATTTCTTCTGTTTTCTGATTTCTTCTTCTCTAATTTCTTCTCTTTTCTGATTTCTCCTCTTTTCTGATTTCTTCCCTTTTCTGATTTCTTCTCTTCTCTAATTTCTTCTCTTTTCTGATTTCTTCTCTTTTCTGATTTCTTCTCTTTTCTGATTTCTTCTGTTTTCTGATTTCTTCTCTTTTCTGATTTCTTCTCTTTTCTGATTTCTTCTCTTTTCTGAATTCTTCTCTTATTTGTCTTTGAACGGATAACACTCCAGACGAGCTTATAAATATTAATAGTAGAGTAGAATTCATTGTAGTATCAGTGTAGATTAGACAACACATGTTCCGCATTCAAGGTAGCGGCACCAGGTGGACCATTAACCATGGTGTTATGTCGTGTGGACAGGGACTGAAGGAGACTGTCCTCATGGTGTCGTCAACGTATGTAAACGATTCTGGGAAGTGGTTCTCAGAAGTGTTTTCTTCAAGAGAGGAGGAGGTTGGGTTTTCAGTGTCCAATGGAGTATTATCAGTTCGGAGGTCATTTGGTGGGTGGCTCTTGGAGGCATCTTGGCATACCTCAGGCACATGATATTTGATTGAGTTGGTTTTGAAAAGATGGATTTTGGACAGATATCCTTATTTAGCTAAGATGGATTTTGGACAGATCTGCGTTATTAGCTAAGATGGACTTTGGACAGGTTTCCTAAGATGGATTTTGGACAAATCTATTTAGCTAAGATGGATTTTGGACAGATCTCCTTATTTAGCTAAGATGGATTTTGGACAGATCTCCCTTTATTTATATGGGAGTGTACCTCCACATTACCAGCGGTTGTCGTATCCACTGGAGCATATAAAAAACATGTGCTATGTTATCGCACTATCCCTGCAAGCCATGGGACCCAGCGCGCACTCACGTTGTAGCCATTTTTCAACATGCAGTGATTTTCAAAACTATTCAAACCAGCACTCCAAAATGTTTCAAACCACATTGGGAAACTTGAACGAATCGATTATTCAAAAGGTTACTGTTGTTAATAATATTTTTAATAATTAATAGAGACTTTACAGAAACTGCTTGTTTCCAATCTTTGATGCTTAGCAATTTTTTAGTCATAAGTACGAGCTTTTTGAATTATTGGTTAATTAATTTTGCTACTATGGTTTGAATCGTTTTGAAAAGTACTGTAGTATAGTCAGTATTAGAGTAGTAAATATTGGAGTAGTAAATATTGGAGTAGTAAATATTAGAGTAGTAAATATTAGAGTAGTAGTAAATATTGGAGTAGTAAATATTAGAGTAGTAAATATTAGTTAGTAGTCAGTATTAGAGTAGTAGTAAATATTAGAGTAGTAAATATTAGAGTAGTAAATATTGGAGTAGTAAATATTAGAGTAGTAGTAAATATTAGAGTAGTAAATATTAGAGTAGTAGTAAATATTGGAGTAGTAAATATTAGAGTAGTAGTAAATTCTAGTAGTACAGTGTTTTCAAAAGTATTCAAACCAGCGGGGCAAAATTAAACAAACTAATAAATCCAAAAGTTTCGTGCCCTTTTACACAGTCTTTCAAACCAAATGGCATAATGTTTCACATCACTTTTCATTAGAATTCAATATTCTGAAAAATTAGATCTGGACGATTGCCTGATATGTACTGCATGTGGGAGTCTTGCAGTACCACTCAAGGGTCAAAACGGACGGAACTGAAGTGGAATGGGTAAACTTTTGAATTATTGGTTTGTTTAATTTTGCTAGTGTGGACAATAAACCATGACCACCGGCAATACACTATATACTGTATGCAGATCATATATTAGCTACAGGCAACAGACTTCGATTGAAATACGCTCTATAAAACCACAGACTAGACCACAGCCTAGACCACATACTACGGACTAAAGGGTCAGAATATCGACAAAACTGAAACACATTATACATAAATGTACTTTGAAGAACACTGTATAGTATTGTTGTGTAGTACAGAATAGTAGTAGTGTATAGTATTGTTGTGTAGTACAGAATAGTAGTAGTGTATAGTAGTAGTGTATAGTATTTTATTGTGTAGTACAGAATAGTAGAAGTACACAATAGTAGAAGTACAGAATAGTAGAAGTACAGAATAGTAGAAGTACAGAATAGTAGTAGTGTATAGTAGTAGTGTATAGTATTTTATTGTGTAGTACAGAATAGTAGAAGTACACAATAGTAGAAGTACAGAATAGTAGAAGTACAGAATAGTAGAAGTACAGAATAGTAGTAGTGTATAGTAGTAGTGTATAGTAGTAGTGTATTGCTATCTGCTTTAATCCATTTATGCCTTAATACTTTGCTCGTTCTGAAAATTCACATAATGGACTCAATTACAATGCACTGTGGTACGGACTACTCAGGGGGCGACACTTATGATGAGAAGTTGTTGAGCTACACGAATCAAGATGTCATTTTATGAACAGCGTTGGGATAAGAACCATGAGGCATCAAAAATGGTGGAATCCTATAGCCTGAGTCTGAGTCTGAGTCTGAGTCTGAGTCTGAGTCTGAGTCTGAGTCTGAGTCTGAGTCTGAGTCTGAGTCTGAGTCTGAGTTTTAACGGTCTCAATCTGATAATTTATGGGTCTCAATCAATTCGGACTGAGATTGATCTGGCTTTAATGGTTGAAAATTCAGACTTGGATTTTTAACTTGAATTTTTAACTTGGATTTTTAACTTGGATTTTTAACTTGGATTTGGGGGCTTAACGGATTTGGCAGTTTTGATTCTGGTTTGAAGAGATTTGGTTTGGTTTGGTTTGGTTGGTGGATTTGGGGGGTCTTCAGACGGTTATGAGCACCACCAAGTGGCACCCGGTTCTTCAAAGAGAGGAACCGGAGCGGCTTATATAACCTTGAAAGACGTACTACCGAAACCCTCTTCTCTAGAAAATGGTAAGGATGTCCAGAATATTCCAAAGGGCACATGGTGTTTGAAATGGCCATTGTTACGATCTGTCAGAGTATCCTCTATAGCCCGACCCTGTCTAACGTGGGTCTAACAGTATAGTAGTATGGTATAATATTGTGTAGTATAGTATTGTGTAGTATAGTATTGTGCAGTATAGTATTGTGCAGTATAATATTGTGTAGTATAGTATTGTGCAGTATAATATTGTGTAGTATAATATTGTGTAGTATAATATTGTGTAGTAGAGTATTATGATATAATATTGTGCAGTATAGTAGTATAGTATAGTATAGTATTGTGCAGTATAGTATTATAGTATAATTAATTAGTGTCAGATCCACCATGGGTAGTAATCTACCTAAGGAGGGATTAGAAAGTCTCTCTACCCGATACTAATTAGGGCTACGGCGTTCGACCAAAAAATGATGGCCCTTTTTCGAAGATGCCAAGACTAATCTTCACTATTGTTCTGGTGAAGAGTTTCCACTGCCACGTTTCTCTTTAAAAGCTAAATAACTCGCACTGCCTTCTCTTGAGAGGAACCATCAACGCATAAATAGTTAACTTAGTACAAAACGTTCAACAAGAATATAACAAGTGGTAATGTAGTATTGTAGTATTGTAGTATTGTAGTATTGTAGTATTGTAGTATTGTAGTATTGTAGTATTGTAGTATTGTAGTATTGTAG
>NLAL01000328.1:0-12186 GCA_002374735.1 Metschnikowia sp. 13-106.1
GGGTGTCGTTTGCATGTGCTCTAGGGTCTACGACCTTGCTTGGGCTTTTGTTCATAATCCCTTTTTTCTTTTTGTTCAAGAGAAAAAGGAGCACGCAGTTGGACCGCAGGACACACGAGGATGAGATGTTGAATGCCGTCAGCCCAGGGGACTTGTTCCATGAGATGGATGCGCAGAAGAGGATGTAAGTAGTAAATAATGACAGATAATAGAGACCAGTATGAACCAAGGTAGAATGATTTAAAAATTGTTAGTTGTAAAAGTAGTTCTGGTTCTGGGTATTAGTGATTGCCCTTTGCTGACTTAGTAAACCTTGAAAAATGNGAATTGTTCTATTACTAGATAGTCGGTGACTCGTTTGCGTCTATAATAGGGCGTAAGTTTGGAAAGCGCAAATGGTCGGGTGGCTCGAGAACTCTCGAAGGAACCTTTGCTTTCATTATCAGTACGTTCGTTGCATTTCTTCTTGTTGATGAATACCTTTTACTCGAGGCAGCCAAGGTCAGAAACTGGGCAAATGTGCTTATTGTTGCCTTGATTGGAGGAGCAGTGGAAGGTGCCTCCACCATGAACGATAATGTCCTCATTCCTTGCATCTGTTTGATAACTTACGATGTTATGTTCAGGGTCTTCAAATAGACTGGGCTAAAAATACAGACGTTTGTATTTGCTTATATAAAACCAACCTGTTTGTGATTTTCTTCATAGATGTCACTTACAGAGGGTCTGGTTTGACTCAGCTTGTAGCTAGATATTTTCTATTACTAGATATTTTATATTGCTCGATATTTTGCTATTACTAGATATTTTCTATTACTAGATATTTTGCTAGATATTTTCTATTACTAGATATTTTGCTACATATTTCCTATTACTACATATTTTGCTAGATATTTCCTATTACTACATATTTTGCTACATACTTTTCTATTACTAGATATTTTGCAAGATATTTTCTATTACTAGATATTTTGCTAGATATTTTCTATTACTAGATATTCTGCTAGATATTTCCTATTACTACATATTTTGCTATATCCTTTACTTTACTAGATATTTTGCTGCAGGAAAGAATAATAGAAAGGAATATTTGAATTTGTGTTGATTCTTTGGAGATCAATATGAAGGAAATTGAGGGCTTGGCTTCGAACTTATCCAGAGTTCTTGATTATGCCAGCGATGTGGTGAACTCTTCTTCCTACCTTCAATCAGGTAGTGTGGATACCTCCATTTTCTCAGGTCTTAAAGGAAAGTGTACTGAATTGGCTACTGCATTGCGAAGACCAGGATCAAGATACTTAACTTCGTCGGAGAAAGATCTCGTTACAGCTTTCAAGGAACACTTGACTGCAACGGAGAATGCTATGATCATGTGGTCCGAAACCCATCCAAGCTTGAAATTTGTATCTGATGTTGTGTTGAATTTTATCAGAAAGTTTGCTATCAAGCCATTCCTCAAATGCAGTTCATTTGTATAGAGTAGCCCCAATCTTCTTATGCTGGAAATTATCACGCAAGCACATCTGTCTGTAACTTTAGATTTGGTCTTTTCTAGTGCAATTGTCAGATCTAATTAGCCTGAATTAAATCCATTATTCAATTTTTCCAAAAAAGAAAAAGAACAAAAAAGAAAAATAACTGACATTATTCTCATATCACAGACCCGGTTACTGAAGTATACCAGTTTGAAGTTTCTGCCAAGAAAAGCGACCCCTTTTAGATGGAAATAGCTTAATCGTTGCCAGATGACAGGTGACAGGTGACAAATGACACGCAACGCACCTACTGCTAAGATGGTCCTTTTTGATCTCACTACCTGAATCTGTAACACTCCTTGATCAGTCCTCTGCCTTCCCCACTCACCCTCTTCTCTGGATAATCACCGAGTTCTTGAGCTTGTAGGGCTTGTAATATACGCACGGTTCTGATATGCATCTTTCAAATCCAAATTTCACTATGACTTCATGAATGACCTGATGCCATACACGAGGGGCCTGCTTCAATCCATATAGAGACTTCCTTAGTTTAAGGACTAAATGTTCCTTTCCTTGTTGAACATAACCTTCTGGTTGTCTCATATAGATCTCCTCTTCTAATACTCCATTCAAGAACGCAGTCGTGACATCCATCTGTCTTATCACCAACCCTTGCTTCACTGCAATGGATAGAACCATCCTTAAGCTCTCGTATCTGATCACTGGGGAAAATGTTTCTTGATAATCAATACCTTCCTTCTAACATAAGTTTTCCCACGATAGATCTGTACTCTGACTCATCACATTCTTCCTGCACTTCTTCTTCTGTAAGAACGTGAAGACGCTCCTTGTGATTTCCTGGTGTGTAAGTATTCCGCATTCCCCCTTTTCCAGCATACGACTTTAGCTTGTAGATGTAATCCTCAAGATTCAACCCAATGAAATTGTCCCCGACTTCTAAGTTCATTCCCAAGACTTTTCTCGGTATTCCCAAGTCGTTCATGTTAAAGTTCTTGGCGAGGTTTGACAGTACCTTTTTCACACATGAGTTATTTGGGCAACTGTGGCTTCAGGTTAAAACAACCGACCTCTGTCGTGCTTGAAAATCAACGTATAGCAAAAGTTGAAACTTTATGTTGGGGGCCTACTTTATTCTCTTATTAACCCTATTTTTGTTCTTTTTTTCTTCCTTAGATTTCTTTAAATACTAGTCTTTGTTTTATGTATATACAATTTTACACTATATCAAGTATTTATTGCTTATAATTAGGCACTGTAGAAAGAGCATTAATAATAGCATCCAAAATAATACGTTGTATAAAGCAAAAATGATACGTTGTATAAAGCAAAAATAATACGTTGTATAAGGCAAAAATAATATATTGTGATGAATAAAAATAATACGTTGTATAAAACAAAAATAATACGTTGTATAAAACAAAAATAATACGTTGTGATGTATAAAAAAAGCTGGAACAGCATATCCCCATCCTCTCCCCATATAGCTTTTCATGGCCGTTTGGGGAACACTTGACGCTTAATTAGCTTGATATAATTCTCCAGGGCATAAACATAATCCAGCTCCAAAATCACCGCTGCTTTATCGCTATATAAATTAGTCCAATACAAATTAGTTTAGACATACTGAAGTGTACTAAGGACTCGGATTACATGAGTTCCTCTTGCTTTAGACCTTTTGTGCCATGGTGTTAGTTAATAGCGTGTATAGTGTGTCGTGGTTAGTTAATAGCGTGTATAGTGTGTCGTGGTTAGTTAATAGCGTGTATAGTGTGTCGTGGTTAGTTAATAGCGTGTGTAGTGTGCCGTGGCATTATCTATACCATTTAATGTATGTTGGGAATTAGCACCAAACTCTAGTTTTACTCGTCGTCTTCAGGTTCTTGCTCTGGAGTAGGAAGCACACTCTGAGTTTTGTTGAGCTTTACGTGCTGTAGCTGCACTGCGGCTTGAACTGTGTGATCGACTTGTCTGTGGATCAATTAAGAAAACAATCTGTCTCACCATCTATTTGTCATTGGAATAGTGCTTGATTAAACATCTCTTCCTTACTGGTATCAGACATAGACTAGTATAAACACTAATGGTTTAGTATCTATAATCTAGAACATGGCAAGTGCCCAGTCAACGTATAGCATGAGCTGATCTGACTTCTCTTGTCTTCTCTCCACTCCACTTCTCTCACTTCCTTCCTCTCCTCTCAATTTCTTTCTAACCACTACTCCCCTCTCCCGCTCTCTCTCTCCTTCTAGCTCTCCCCGTTCATCTCTAGCCAGAGCCACTTGCGCCAGAGCTCGCCGGCCTCGTAGATAATGCTGTCCATGTACTCGTAGGTGAACTTGTACTCGCTGGTGGGAATGGCGCCCTTCAACTTGTCCTTCTGCTCCTGGTACTTCTTGTACTTGTCGCTGAGCTTGAACAGCTTGGCAGGCAACCGCAGGAGGAACGTGCGGATCTCGTGCTGGTCCAATTCCACCAACGTGTGCTCCTTGGCTTTTAGGAGCGAGAGCGATACGAACACGAGCTCGATGTGGGGGTCGATGATGGCGAACGGAATCATTTTCTTGATCTTGCCATTTCCCTGCGAAGACTGCGACGATACATCTGTTTCTTTCTCTTCACTCTTCTCGTCCTCCTCCACTTTTTTCACCTCTTTTTTGTCGCTTCCTCCTTCCCCTTCCCCCTTGTTTTCGCTTCCTCCTTCCTTTTTCTCCTCTTCTGACTCCTCTAAATTCAACTCTCCGAGCAAGTAGTCCACGGACTTGCTCCTCTCCTCGTCAATATTGCTATCCTCAACAGACCAGAACGCATCAGGCCCCAACTTGTCAAGCAATGCATCAGGAATATTGAGTTTGCCTGTATAGTAGTTCAGGTCCAACTCCACCCGGCGACTCTCGGCTCTCCAGCCCAACATAAGGTCCCACACCCGGCCCCGGTCCACACGTGACCACACCTTGGACCCACAGTATTTGAGCCACCAGAGCACCCACTCATCGTCGTACAGCCCGAACTTGTTGAGGATCTGTTCCTCCTGGAAATACGCATACAATTCCGGGAGCAATTTCTGGAAAATGTAGATGAAAAACGACACTCGTTCTTCAATAAGCCCTCCCGTCACTGGCAACGTGGATTTATCGAAAACCATGGACTTACGGTTATTGCGCTTATTGGCCACTTCGGGAGAATGCAACAACACCAACGTCAACCGCTCAAAAGCCTCGTGGAACGTCAAGTTGCAGATATGCTCATCGTCAAGAAGCTCTTCGAGGAAAATGCGTAAATCGGGGACCGACTCAATGTACTCCTCATAATCCTGGAACACCAGGCCAATGCAGCTATGTTCTTTGGACGTAACGTCTCGCCCAAGAAGCACCCACGGCTGGTGGGGGATGGGAGGAAACCATTCGGCCAACCCCAAGGCCATCCACGTGAGGGCCTGGTCGTACTTGATGATGCGGCCCCATTTATTGACAAATTTGAGCACGGAACTCTCCAAAATGTCGAAAAGCTGCAGTTCCGTCTGCAGAAGGGGCTCTTCCGAGGACGAAAACGCTATTCGGTGCATATACTTGCGTAGATCCTTGCGGATCTTGTGCTGGAGGTGTTTTTCCGCATCTTCCGACTCGCTGTCGGACAGAGGCTTCTCCTTCTCAAACTGGTCGGGTTGAATGAACGGATTGACCACAAAAGGGTGGTGTTTGAGCAATACGGCCCATACTTTAAAGCGCAAAAACGGCGGAACCCCTTTCTGACGCGCCAAAAGCGCCAAACCATGGTGATTTTTGGCCCGGAGATATGTCTGGTACTGGGAAAACACGTCGGAGTCGCAGTGGAAACTGGGCGGCGGCGGAGGCTTTAGAGAGCCCGTTCCGGCATCGGAAGACGACGACGGACTGGTGTTTAGAGACACGGCGGGGCTATAAGACATGACGAATTACCGGAAAAGGTCTAATGCATTGCGGACGGAATGCAGCTGGGTCAATAGGTGGGACGACTGGGTAATGGTCTGCGCTTGTGTGCAGGAAGAGAAACAGAATTAAGCGAAACTTGGTATTTTCTCGGATTGGAATGCCTAAATAGTGATACCGTTTCGGAATTAGTTTCCTAAATTGGTAACAATGTCTCGGAAAGAGTTTCCTTTTTTGGATTTTCTTCCGAGTGTACACTATTGTGCTCGGGTCTGGCGTTGGCAGGGCAGATCCGAGAGTGCGGTAGGTGTGTCTGGCGGGATAAACCGAGGTAAGAAGCGGGATAAACCTGAACGGAGCAAAGTTCCGAGGAAATTTCGAGGTTGACTAATCGAGTAATTGATCCTGCACAGAGCAATCAAGCGGTAATCTGCGGTGGTTTCAGGCGCAGTTTCGGGGTGTGACGGGGTCACTAGCTTATCCTAAGATAAAGAGGAGTCTCTTGGCGAGTAATGGAGGAGAAATTCTCACTTCGCATAGAAATCTCGAAGTATATGCAGGAACCCGTACATCCCTAAGGACCCACAGCGGAGCCACACTTTCCACTCACCAAGAACAAATCAATTAAATATATCTGAGGAGTACAGGTTGAGTAAAGCATCTCATGATTCAATATTGTTCTCTTATTTTTTTGTGGTAGTGAAGGTGTACCCATATACCTGCATAGAAAGCCAGTGAAATTGCGTGCATATATTTCCCCCAAGCGAGACGGTAGATTAGCGATGATATACACGATACACCCGTACCCCGGAATACGATATAAAAACAGGGTATATGCAGGTGCCGGCAGTTTCGGCTAATACTCAATATCACCAATTTCAAACAACCGGCCGTCTTTAATGAAATGTTTTTGAGTAGAAGTTTCCTGATTAGGAAATAATAAATTTTAAATGGTTCTTATTTTCTTGGTTATTCTCTTTTCTAATTCCACTATTTATGTATGCTGATATTCTTCTTCTGTTGTGATTCCAGTATGCCGCACGGCTAAGCTGTGCACTACTCATAAATACTTGCTGCACACTATATATACTCTGTGTTGCTACATTTCACCGAAACATCTCAATTCCTCACGACCATTTTCCTCGGCCACTTCGCCAACCGCGTATTTGAATCCATTTTTTTCATCCAGTCCTTTCAGCCAGTTCCTTAGTTCATTTCCGTTCACACCTCATCTCCCGTCTAAACCACTTTGTGCCAGTTCCAGTTCCATCCTTTTCAAGTTTATACTCTTTTTCAGTCTTTCAATCTTCTCAGTCTGCTCTTCAGTCTAGTTCTTCACTTTAGTCTCAAAATTCCACTGACTTCAGCTTTCATCAAGACCTCAAAACTAGTACCTCGTTCCTGACTATCATGTTCAGAAGTCGGTCCACGGGAAGCATCATTCGTAATGGTATGTACCACCGGAAGTTTCCCGTTTCATTTTACTAACCGCAGCGTTGTATAATAAACTGAACGGCTTGCTGAGCCATCAGCTCGGAGATCTCACCGCTTTGAGTTATGACACCAAAGGCCTCTTGGAGCTTGAGGCGCAGCTCTATGCCCGACTCTCCAAATTGTCCATGGTGTTCAACCTGAGCCTCACCCTAGAGATGAATCAACGGGCTCAAAAAGCCCACAAATCCCAAAATTCCGAGGCTAACCAGAAACGTAATTCCAAGGGATACATTTCATTGGTACAGTCGCCCACATCTCCCTTGAAACTCTCCAAATCCAAAACAGTGGATTTCCTCTATGGAAGCATAAAACCCTCCATCATCGATACCTTCTCCAGCCACTTCCGTACCGACATTAACATCACTGTGCTCAAGTGTCTCACCATCATCATCCACTTGTGCCAGACCGGCTCGCCAGAATTCTTCACATGGCTTGTTTCGCTGTACCGCGTATTGATCCTACCCATCCGGAACTTGGTCTTCAACGAACCTCTCTCGCGTGCTATCCAACAGAAGGCCCTGTTGGTGATTGAGTATTGCGAGGACCAGAAGGTGCTTGCGCAGGCGCGGACCTTCGGTAAAAGCCTCAAGCGGCAATTACAGCCCGGCATAGTCAGTCAGGCATAGTTTGCTTAACATGCTCAGTTCCCAAGTACTACTACCCTCATCTGTTACCATAGGATGTAACCATGGTATCGGACTAGTACCTTGGCGACCAAAGCCAGCTATTCCTGATGGAGTCAGCTGATCACCAGTATCAATTGGGATACGTGGTAGTTGGTCGTGATTCGGACGGCCGTCAATCTGACGCATTCCCGATTTAAATAGATAACCTAATAAATAATATTCAATTCTGGCTCAATTGCATGTTTAATTTCCTGAAATCCATTAATAGTATCTCAGAGAAGGTATCAGTGATTTATTGTATCATTGTATCATTGTTTCCTTATTTCCATATTTCATTGTTTCAATGCTTTGATGTCATGCTTGAACTTTCTTGAAAATGCAGGATGATTTTAATGTTGTGGGCGAGTAGATGCACGTTAAGGCGGCTAATCCATGGAACTCGAATCTTTGCCTTTGTTTTATGAGCCGCGAGAAATCGCGAGGCCGTCAAAAAGAAATCTTAATATAGCGCGGCTGGTTCATGGTTTACCCACAAATACACTATTTCGCCCCCGCACAGATCTGAAACAAGCTGCAACTCTGTAACACCGCGACCATTGCACGAGCCACCACAATTGAGCAATTTGCACTTTTCCCCGTTTCAATTTTCAGAAATCTACGGCATTTGCATTGGGCGGCACGGCCGCTATAAGTGCAATCTTGAATTTCTTTTTCCCAGCTTTGTGTTCAATGCGGCGCGCACGGCCCAAATAGGAAAGCTTATATTGCTTTTTTGCCTCCGCGTGACTAATGCAGGCCGCACGTGAGCACCACCACCCCCTATTGCCTCGTGTATATAAAAGCGATTGCGCCACCACAATCAAAACGTCCAGAAATATCTACCTTAACAACATGCAAATTTTCGTGAAGACTTTGACAGGAAAGACTATTACCCTCGAGGTCGAGTCCTCTGACACCATTGACAATGTCAAGTCCAAGATCCAAGACAAGGAAGGAATTCCTCCTGACCAACAAAGATTGATCTTTGCCGGTAAACAATTGGAGGACGGTAGAACTTTGTCAGACTACAACATCCAAAAGGAGTCTACCCTTCACTTGGTCCTTAGATTGAGAGGTGGTATGCAAATCTTTGTTAAGACTTTGACTGGTAAGACTATTACCCTTGAGGTCGAGTCTTCCGACACTATTGATAACGTCAAGTCCAAGATTCAGGATAAGGAGGGTATTCCACCTGATCAGCAAAGATTGATCTTTGCCGGTAAGCAATTGGAAGATGGAAGAACTTTGTCCGACTACAACATCCAAAAGGAGTCGACTCTCCACTTGGTGCTCAGATTGAGAGGTGGTATGCAAATCTTCGTCAAGACCTTGACTGGTAAAACTATTACCCTCGAGGTAGAATCTTCAGACACAATTGACAATGTCAAGTCCAAGATTCAAGACAAGGAGGGCATTCCTCCTGACCAACAGAGATTGATTTTCGCTGGTAAGCAATTGGAGGACGGTAGAACTTTGTCAGACTACAATATCCAGAAGGAATCTACACTTCACTTGGTGCTTAGATTGAGAGGAGGTATGCAAATCTTCGTCAAGACCTTGACTGGTAAGACCATTACCCTCGAAGTCGAGTCTTCGGACACTATTGACAACGTTAAGTCTAAAATTCAAGACAAGGAGGGTATCCCACCCGACCAGCAGAGATTGATCTTTGCAGGTAAGCAATTGGAAGATGGAAGAACGTTGTCAGACTACAACATCCAGAAAGAATCCACCCTTCACTTGGTTCTCAGATTGAGAGGTGGTATGCAGATCTTTGTGAAGACCTTGACCGGAAAGACCATCACTCTTGAGGTTGAGTCTTCCGACACCATCGACAATGTCAAGTCCAAGATCCAGGACAAGGAGGGTATCCCACCCGACCAGCAGAGATTGATTTTCGCTGGTAAGCAATTGGAGGACGGCAGAACTTTGTCAGACTACAACATCCAGAAAGAATCCACCCTTCACTTGGTTCTCAGATTGAGAGGTGGTATGCAGATCTTTGTGAAGACCTTGACCGGAAAGACCATCACTCTTGAGGTTGAGTCTTCCGACACCATCGACAATGTCAAGTCCAAGATCCAGGACAAGGAGGGTATCCCACCCGACCAGCAGAGATTGATTTTCGCTGGTAAGCAATTGGAGGACGGCAGAACTTTGTCAGACTACAACATCCAGAAAGAATCCACCCTTCACTTGGTTCTCAGATTGAGAGGTGGTATGCAGATCTTTGTGAAGACCTTGACCGGAAAGACCATTACCCTTGAGGTGGAGTCCTCTGACACCATTGACAATGTCAAGTCCAAGATCCAGGACAAAGAAGGAATTCCACCCGACCAACAAAGATTGATCTTTGCAGGAAAACAATTGGAGGACGGAAGAACGTTGTCAGACTACAACATCCAAAAGGAGTCGACGCTTCACTTGGTGCTTAGATTGAGAGGCGGCTTGTGAAGCAGGGACAATGGTCGTTGAGAGGTCACCAAAAGTTGCAACTTGCTTTTCTTTTAATTTAGCTAATTCTAATGATATAGACGCTACTTTAGTCAGAGCAGTAGGAACGAGACCAGTCTGAACGAGACCAGTCTCTAGTCACAACTACAAATGCATTAGATGAACTCAGTTGATACTACTTCATGAGTAGACCTGATACGATTAACCCCAAAGCAGAGTCCTCTAGACAGGTACATACAACTAGAATACATGGATCACAGATCTATAGGGACCAGTTATTGAGACAAATAATATACTACATGAAATAGAGATCGACACATAAACACATTGGTACAGAGTTCAGACCCACGGACGGCCACTAAGGAGACCGAAGATACAGAACTATAGAGCTTTTCATGGTGACTGGGAGACTGACTATGCATGCATGTTAAGAGTGGTCAAGAGGCTGATGATTACACTAGTACACACTAGAAGTACACACTAGAAGTACACACTAGAAGTACACACTAGAGGTGGCCAAAAGTAGGTCGAAGGAAGGCCAAACGTAGGCCAAACGTAGGATAGAGAATTACACTCGTGACACTGAGTACAGGCCCATGAGAAGACAAGATATAGATCGAGGCATAGATCGAGGCATAGATCGAGACATAGATCGAGGCATAGATCGAGACGTAGATCGAGACATAGATCGAGACATAAGGATAGACTCTTGGGTATACATGGGTATAGGCTTTTGGTGGACTAATGGATACAAGCAGAGAAGTCAGAAACTAATACAGACCATAGTCATAGCCCCAAGATGGATCAGTATAGGTGTGTATAGCGTAGGTATAGAGTATTATTCAGTGTATAGAGTATTCCTCAGTGGTCAGTAGTGACTAGTGATGGTCTATTGTGAGTATTTAGCAGTACAGTGAGTGGTAAGAGTAATGATGGGTTAGTATTTAGTCTGAGAAATAGTGGGTTAGTATTTAGTCTGAGAAATAGTGGGTTAGTATTTAGTCTGAGAAATAGTGGGTTAGTATTTAGTGGTGAGAGGCAGGTCGACTTGTAGACTTGTAAAGTCATTGTAGAGTGAGACTGGTAGTCATTGTAGACTGAGACTAGTAGAGTGCTAGACTGACACTTGTAGACTGAGACTGACACTTGTAGACTGAGACTGACACTTGTAGACTGAAACTGACACTTGTAGACTGAAACTGACACTTATAGACAATGGAGGAGACTTATGTTAGGTATGGGCATGAAATACATGATCACAGTAGTATGGTTGTTACTTAACCTTCTAGGCCAAGAGACCTTGATGCATTTTTTCGATGCGTTCGCGCGTTGTTGGTTGCAAAAATCATGAGGAGGGCGAGCGGAGAAAAAAACGCTCAATAATACAATCTTTACATTATTTGTTCAATTTTTCACGAAAAATACACAAATACACCAATTTACAAAGTCTTTAAAGTAGTCTTAAAAATCAAAAACTCATTTTTATCGCTTGAAAAGTGGTTAATACTGTTTATCAGCAACGAGTGAACATAATGGAACAAGCTCAAGACTCTTCTCAAGGGGGTTCACAGCCGCCATCAAACAAAAGGTCAAAATCCATTGAGAAGCGGGTTGCGAAAAAGCTCAAGTTGAATGCAGACAAAGCTGCGGCTGAAGAAGAGGTGGTCAAACCAAATTTGGAAGAAGGAAAAAGCAGCAGCATTATCCTGAACAGCACAAGTCCTGATGCTGAAACGGCTGATACTAATTCCAATATGGATCCTTCTGATTCTGTAGAGAATCATATTCCCGAAGAAGGAGCGGATATGAGAAGGGGCCCTTCAAACAATGTCGGGGATGATTTCCACGAATCAGAATGCGAGTACTCTTCATCTCTAAGCGAGAGTGCAGAAGAGCCCTCCAACGACAACAATAACGAGAATCTCAACCACATTGACGACGAAGAAATTATTGAAAAAATGGTGAACGACATCATTAACAACAGAAATCGTACTGATACACATGNGACGACAACAATAACGAGAATCTCAACCACATTGACGACGAAGAAATTATTGAAAAAATGGTGAACGACATCATTAACAACCGAAATCGTACTGATACACATGTGATGAAATTTATTGATAAAATGAAGTTTCCGAAGATCTACATCGGTCCAATTACGCCCAATCA
>NLAL01000251.1:0-23780 GCA_002374735.1 Metschnikowia sp. 13-106.1
CAACTCGGTGATGAACCGCATAAAAAAGTATTCTTCACGGGACTTGACCATTGCTTGGCCATTGACCTTGGGAATGGGGAACATACTCATGATATGGAGCTTCAACTGATCAAGCCCAGTCTTTTCTGCAGGGTCTTCTTGTTCGTAGAGCCGGAGCCAGTATACCGGTTTGGTCTGGAGAAAGTAGAAGAGTTGCTGGTAAAGCTCAACACGTTTCTGAGCCGAGGGTTTGAGTGAGCCCAACTTTTGCGTCATTTTGGGGTCACTTTTCAACATCTTGAGACTCTTATTGGAGTTCTTGGCAAACTCCTCAATGGAGATCTTGTTTTTGTCCAAAAGCATCAATTTTTTATCGATACTCTCGATCTGGAGCTCCAAGTCTTCGTTGAGCCTGCACTTCTCAATGATCTTCTCCTTTAAGTCGAAGAGCTGTTTCTCCTCCTCGTAGTCTCGGCCACTATCGATCAAAAGACTGGCGAACTTGCGGATCACCTGGATGGGAGGGTTCTTCATCTGGATGAATGACTTGTAGGCATTTTGCTCGTACTTGGTTTTGAGGATGGATTGGGCCCGGATTACCAAGTCAATGTTGCGGCTGTAATGGTCTCTAATCTGCGCATGTATACGGGCCTGTTTCCGGCCCCGGATGGCGGCCTGGAGCTCAATGATCTCCTCCACCGATTCGTAGATATCTTCAAGATCAATGTAATTCTGATACCGCACAAGAATTCCCCGGAACAGTGACTGGAGACGTGTTACCTGCAGTACAATGGGTGCAAAATGCAACTGGTTCTTCGTTTCAGCCACTTTTTGCCGGACTCCATTGCCTCTAACCTTGGCGAAGAGTTCATTCATCTTGATATCTTCTCCAAGAAGCGTTATGAGCACCTGGTTGCAGAGTCTGGTCCTTAAAATGGCTCCCCGGGCCACGTTCTGGAGTTCGGAGATGTTGGCTCTATTCCGGCTAAGACCAGCCAATTTCCTCCGGATTTCGTTCCGGGAAATGGCTCCCCGGATGATTGCCTGAACCTCGATAATTTTGGTATCTTGAAGGGCTAAACTTTTGACCATATTGCTGCGCTGTGATTGGCGGAAAAGCTTGCTCCGGGAAAGGGCCTGTATGGTCAAGATTTCAGGCTCCAAAAGCGCCTTATTTTCAAGCACGTGCAAAACGGTAGAGCGGATGAAACGCAGCCGAAAAACACTCTGGAGGAACGTGACGGAGGACTCAGAAGCAGCCACGATTTCCTTGGTTTCAGCCACTTTTTGGCGTATAACCTTAGCTCTGCATATACACTGCAAGGCTATAACCTGAGATTTCTGTGCTTCTGCCAATTCAAACCCATGGCGTTTCTGTACAAACTTCCTCCTTGCTGCAGACTGCAAAACAACAAATTCATCCTCAAAAAGAATAAGTTCGTCGCGGTGCACGTGGACGGACCGGAGTCTGCTGAGATTCCCCCTGATTTTGGCGAAAAACTGCGTCATTTCCTGGTCGTAAGACCGGATCATGATCTTCTTGACGAACATATCGTAGCGTAGAAGAGAGCCTTTGGAAAGGGCCTGGAGCTTGATGATAAAGGGCGTGTAGGCCTCAATTCCGGAATGAGCAAAGGGGTCTATGGTCGAGGAAATGGTGCTTTCCGAGGGCCCCAACGAAGGGTCCTTCCTCAAATGGTATGAAACCGGGGGCAAGTTTGGCGTACGAGTGGCTCTGAGATCAGCATCTTTATCCAAAAACGGATTGTCTCTGGCGTCACGTGAGGTGTCCATAGAAAGCAGCATTTTTCTAGGAGAGCCCAGCTCCGACGTCCTTTCAAAAGCCTTATTGGGAGAGAGAGCCTTATTTGGGGAAAGAGCCCGTTTCGGCGAGATGGGAGTCTTGCGAGACGAAACAGGACTCCCCAAGGTCTCGCTCATGCATGTGTTGGTGCCAGGAGAAGACATATCGTAGGAATCAGTGCTTGCAAAATTGGGCAAGTTGTGGCCTGAAAGAGCACGGCTAGCCACACGCAAATCAGCAGCAGAAAAAGACGCCACTCCAACAAGATTCTCCATCAACGGGTAATCGCCCAAAGTGTTGATTTTAAACGACATGGCGTGCAAGCAGAAGAACACCTTGGGCACGTCTTTGGCATCGTACAAATCGGTCAACTCAAAGTGGAGCAAGCTGGGGATCTCGAGGTAAGTCAAGAGCTTGAAGAAGCGGTTGATGTTCTCTGTGTGGCGGAACTGTAACCTGGAGTCGTCCAAAAAGACGGGTTTTTGCGTCGGGAGAAAGAGGTTGGCCAACTTGGCTAGGTAGATGCCGTTCTGCATATACGACACGAGCTCTGCTGGGGACTGTCTGATGTTTTCTCCAAGCACTTTTTGTAGCCAGTTCTTGATGGCCTGGATACGGCAGAGGTATTCATAAGCAGCAGAGTCTTTTCCGGCAACGTTTGCATTGTGATTTTTTGCGATTCCGGTGGTTTCTCCATTCTGATTTGTTCCATTCGAATTCTTTCCATTGGGAGTCTGTCCAACCAGTCCAGAGACTATACTACCATTCCTTCCTTTTCCATTCTCTCCCAAAGTATTCTCACTCAATGCAGTATGTCCATTTCCACTGTGTCCATTGGAGATGGTCTTGAAGGAAGAAACAGTGGCAGAAGGAGTATCGAAACGAGAACGAATCGGAACACTGGTGGCCGTATCGAGATTCATTTGCCGTGCCATGTCCTCCAAGTCCGGCGACTCGAGCTTGGTGGGTTTCGCAATGTGGTTTCGCTGCTGCAAGGGACTGCGGTGCGGGCTTCGCTGGTGCAATGGAGTGCGACTGGGACTGGCGTCTTCCTGGAGCGACGCCAAGTACTTGCTGGTGATGTCCCGAATCATTTAGTGAGGCACAAAAAGTAGGATCAAAAAATATCAACACAAGGTGAGCAAAAAGTAGCACCAAAAAATGAAAAAGTGGGAGCAAAAAGTAGCACCAAAAAATAAAAAGGTGGGAACAAAAAGTAGCACCAAAAAATAAAAAGGTAGGAACAAAAAGTAGCACCAAAAACACGTAATAAATGAAGTACCCAAATTCAACAAACTAACTATGGTTCACTCTAGGAATAGTTCACTCTAGGAATAGTTCACTCTAGGAATAGTTCACTCTAGGAATAGTTCACTCTAGGAATGGCTTTTTTAGATTATCAGCGATTGACGGAAGATTCACTCAATAATGACTATCAACGAGTGAAGAGAGTGGAAGTGAGTGTGGCAATGGAAATAATAAAGTGGTCGGATGATTCAATTCAGCCAATCAGTGATTTCAATAGGGGTATCAGTATGTGGGGTCGCCTTAGTATTGGTGTATGTTGACAGTTCTGTATTGGTGTATGTTGACAGTTCTGTATTGGTGTAGATCTCTCTATGGATGTTCTATCAGTGTGGATCTATGTTGTGTTGGTGTTGCTGGACCAGTATGGCGGGAAGTAGATCCAGTATTAATGTCAATAATGCAGGTGAACTCGTGACTAGAGTAAGTCTAGTGGAACTAGTAGACTAGGATGAGACCACAGAGAAACGGTGTTCAGTGACGTTTCAGTGACGTTCCGGGTATGTTTCGGTATGTTTCAGTGACGTTCCGGGTATGTTCCAGTGACGTGCCAATGATGTTTCGGCAATGTCTCAGTGACGTTTTGGCAATGTCTCAGTGACGTTCCAGGTGTGTTTCAGTAGTAACTCGCCTAAGTAGCTGAGTTGAGTAGCCTAGGTTGCGTTTTGTTGATGTTTCAGTACAGGCAACTGAGTTAAGTATGTTTGAGGAAGGGCTCGGTTCCTGCAATCAAATTCAATCAAATTGCCGTTTTGGGCCCATGTGTCAACAGACGTAAACAGCTCTAGACGCGCGCGCGCAGCCGGTGCGCTTTGGACTGCTAGTAGGTGCGGAATGTATCAATGGGTGCGGAATGTATCAATGGGTGCGACGGAGATAGAATGAGGCTAAGCTTATTTTAGTTTTGACTTGACGAGTGGTTTTTGATTGGTCCATTTGTTTCTTCAGTCACGGTTTTACGTACTGCAGACTGTCGACCCTATAAACACACACTGCAGACAGACGACCCTATAAACAGACACTGCACTACACACTACACTACACACTACACTACACACTACACTACACACTACACTACACACTACACTACACACTACACTACACACTACACTACACACTACACTACACACTACACTACACACTACACTACACACTACACTACACACTACACTACACACTACACTACACACTACACTACACACTACACTACACACTACACTACACACTACACTACACACTACACTACACACTACACTACACACTACACTACACACTACACTACACACTACACTACACACTACACTACACACTACACTACACACTACACTACACACTACACTACACACTACACTACACACTACACTACACACTACACTACACACTACACTACACACTACACTACACACTACACTACACACTACACTACACACTACACTACACACTACACTACACACTACACTACACACTACACTACACACTACACTACACACTACACTACACACTACACTACACACTACACTACACACTACACTACACACTACACTACACACTACACTACACACTACACTACACACTACACTACACACTACACTACACACTACACTACACACTACACTACACACTACACTACACACTACACTACACACTACACTACACACTACACTACACACTACACTACACACTACACTACACACTACACTACACACTACACTACACACTACACTACACACTACACTACACACTACACTACACACTACACTACACACTACCATTAATATAGGCCGTCCTAGTCTTGCCCATATATGGATGTTTGACGTTCTCCTAATTCTCTTCCTGCCTAACCTATAGTTACACAAGTGTTAGATTCTGGTTACGTCCAGTACTCTGTTTTGTGTGTTTATGCTCCGATGGATTTCCAGTAGGTGGGAATCTGGGTACTTGTATAGCTAACCTGTGGGTACCAGAGAAGTGGGGCATGGTGGTTAAACTCCATGTCACGAGGTAAGGTGAATGGATAAGTCCAAGTCACGGGGTATGGTGCCTTGGGCGAGTCATTGGCATTCGTAGGCTCGAACAATACCTCTATGGGTAGTGTGTGTACCCATGGTGGGTCTAACAATCAGTAGTATCTACATTAATTGCTAAATCAGTTATTTATACTTTTTAAAATTTAGGTAATAATATCTTGATATATTACTTGAATACTTTAAGATTGAGCTAAGTCTAGTTTTACATGATATTACACATTTAAATTTATTTATGCTGCTTTTTTACTAAATTCATCTATTGTTTCTTAAGTATGTTTTAATCCTCATCCTCTATCAGGACTTCGTGTAGTTTTTAAAACATTATATTCAGGCTTGTACAATTTTCAATAACATTCTTAATTGAATGTTTCGATCAGTATAATATTCTTAATTGAATGTTTCGATCAGTATAATATTCTTAATTTAAAATTATCTTATCCATATTTTGATGAATATATAGACATAGATGTATCTTTGGATATTATAATTATATGTAAATTTTCTCTTACTTTTCCTCTTAAATTAACATAACTTACAAATATTTTTATTATTCATTACATTTGTTCATATATTTATACCACTTTTATTGGAATATAGATATCATAATTTATATAAATCTTCATATTATTTTAGTATAAAATATTGACACACACTAAGCTATACACTAATCTATACACTAAACTATACACTAATCTATACACTAAACTATACACTAAACTATACACTAATCTATACACTAAACTATACACTAAACTATACACTAAACTATACACTACACTACACACACTACTACTCTGTAATACTATGCTCTATTATCACTCTATCCAAAATGGCAGTCCTAGGCTTCCAGACAGTACCAAACTTCTGGAAACTCCTCCGTTGGTGAGCCCTCGGTTGGAGTCCCAGGTTTCTGGACAGTCCCAAGTTTGAAGGGTATTCAGGACTCCAGGGCAAGATTCAAAGTATGGACCGTACACCCTAAGAAAAAGCCCCAAGAAAAGCCTACTACAGAGTGAGAAATGGTCCAGTGAGTGCAACCTATACTCTATACTCCATACTCCATACTCTATATTCCATACTCCATACTCTACTCCATACTCTATACTCCATACTCTACTCCATACTCCATACTCCATACTCTATACTCCATACTCCAAGCTCTATACTCTACTCCATACTCTATACTCTACTCTATACTCTACTCCATACTCCATACTCTATATTCCATACTCTACTCCATACTTCATACTCCATACTCCATACTCTACTCCATACTCTATACTCCATACTCTACTCCATACTCCATACTCTAAGCTCCATACTCTACGATTCCTCCTTCTGAAACCTCAACGATTAAATATCACTCAGTACATCGATTTTACTTCAAAAAAGTACTCTAAGTTCATCTACTTCACTTCTAGCCATGGCCAGAACTTGAATCAAATGTAGTCTGAATTTAGGTAATTCATCTCATTATAGAGATACTGTTAGAAATGCTATCTATAGTTTGATTTGAAAATGAGCCCATAGAAAACATAGACGTTGAGGTAAGAAGTCAATAGCTAAAAACTATTTCTTAACTACTAATAATAGTGATGTAAATATAAATACATCCCCTTAATCTAAGTACAATGTCAGTAATGTATAATAGAGAAATATTAAACAAATGGTAAATTTGTCATACACAATAAATGGTTAAACGGCGCACATCTTTTGAGTAATATCCTGTTAAACCAGGAATAGCCATTAAAGGTAATGAAAAAAGAGTATTTCAGTGTGCACCTTTCTACTCTTTTACCTCAAGTTTATTCTATTACGATCCTTCATTTACTTGAAATATTGTTTATGCTGAATACAATACGAAAATTAGGCATAAATTTAGCTTCAGCCGAGCGATACGTTTGGGAACCTGGGCTCCTTTTTCACAATGCGTGGATTCTGTGTACTCTATATCCAATTTTATTCAGATTCTTAATTTTTATTTCCTTTTATTTAGTTTTTATTTTGATTCAGATTTTATTTTGATTCAGATTTTATTTTTTTTTGATTTTGATTTAGTTCACTACTATTCATGACTTTGTCCAATATCTACTCCTGTCTATGTCCATTATATGTGCTACATACTGCAGATATCTAGACAACTTAACTTTTGCTCTCAAGGTGACTTTAACTACTGCACTACAGATGAGTAACTGCGCTACACTAGACAGTTACTACACTAGACAGTCACTATAGTATAGTTATACTGTTCTGTTGCCATATAGACTCATCTTCCACGTACCACTACTTATAGGGATTCACCACATTTACCTATTTCTTCATCGCAACAGCACCATTTACTAAATTGAGGGATTTAGGGTATATGGGAGATACACCTAAGAGGGGGTGTTGACAACGAGAATAATTGATCGCTCCACATGAGTATGGCGCACTCTCTTTAAAAAGATAGAGTGTTCTATACTTCACTTGGGTGATTTTTGGTGAAGGTTCAGCTCCAGCATAATATCTTGTCATCGGCGAATGAACACAGCAAACCGATTTCTGATCTAACAGTTATTGCAGTACTTCCCTAGAGTCCCTAGTAGTGGATTTCCGAGAACCATTATTCTAGTACCAGTGAAGTCCTAGTACCCGTGGAGTCCTAGTACCAGTGGAGTCCTAGTACCAGTGGAGTCCTAGTACCAGTGGAGTCCTAGTACCAGTGAGACCCTAGTACCAGTGAGACCCTAGTACCAGTGAGACCCTAGTACCATTATTCTAGTACCAGTACATCCCCAGCACATTATTGAAATAAGATCTCCTGGTACTCTATTATAGGTCATTATCACGGTAACTGTGATTCCAGTAGCCATTATATTCCCTAGTACATTTCCCAGTACCATTATTCTCGCCAAATGTACCATATGCCAGTCACTGGAACATTACTGTAGTACATCCCTAGTACCTGAATATATGCTAATATTCTGGTATCATTTCTCTAGTACCATTATTCTAGGACCAGAATTCCACACCACTACTTCCCAGCACCAGAGCATTTTCTAATGCATTATGTAGTACCAGAACTTTAGTCCATTCTCCAGTAACTCTTCTAGACCAGTACATCTTGGGTTACTGCAACAACAGCAAAAGCTCAGTCTTCCTTTTCTGGACCATCCACATTTCCACGTCTCTCTGATCATAGATTCCAGTTTCCCTAGTGTTCAAGGCCAGCTCGAACTGCATACGGACCTTTGCTTCAGTAACATCGATTTTCAGGGCGGAATTCGGGCTGAAAAAGCCATAGTACCCTAAAGAAGGGGCCGTGTTCTTTTCTGCAGGAAGCACAAGCTCCTCTCTTTGGGCTTCAGGCAAGTCCTTGGCCCGACCATAATACGTGGTAGTTCCCACCCGTACACCCACGGATTTATCATACTTGATATGGTTATTCCCCCCTAGAGAGAAAATGTGGTGCTCCCACGCCCGTTTCTCCCGAAAAAGCCGGTTCAACGTCTCATTTAAGCCCCGCACTTCCATCTCCGACAACGACGGGTCGTTGATCTCAGAAAGCCGGGCCGAGAACTCGCCCATCACCACTTTTCTCCATCGTTCACACTCTGCCAAGCTACGCACGCTCTGCACCTTGCGCGGCCGGTTGCCAAGGTCCATGGCCCCCGACTCCTGGAGTTTCTGTTCGTAGTACCGGTTAAGTCCGGACTGCGCCTTCTCTTTATTCCGGGACATCTAGTGGGGATTGGGAATTGGGAATTGGAATTAGTGGGAATTGGAATTAGTGGGAATTGGAATTAGTGGAGATTGGAATTAGTGGAGATTGGAATTAGTGGAGATTGGAATTAGAGTCGCAATTTGCCCAGTGTTGGTGGTGGCTGGTGTAGATGTGGAAATAGTGGAGTGCGAAGGGCGTTATATGCAGCACCGAGTAGATGAGTAGATGGAGATAAACAGGTGGAGTTTTATTAGTGAGTTTTTCGTAAAATTATGTAGTAGATGTATTTTGGTGGTGTCTGTTTTGGGAGTAGGTAGGCCGGTACTTAAGGAGTTGATGTAGCTAGTTAGGTGGGTAGAGAGGAGGTTAGAGACTTAAGTAGGTTATCCAGTGCTAGCACCTGATACTGGTAGTCCCTGAAATTGGTAGTCCCTGAAATTGGTAGCACCTGAAATTGGTAGTCCCTGAAATTGGTAGTCCCTGATATTTATAGCACCTGATATTTATAGTCCCTGATATTTATAGCACCTGAATAGAGCACTAGTAGTGATTCTGGACGTCACCAGTACCAAAAAAGAGGATCAACCGGCCGATTGGCCATTAATTGAGTATTCAATGGCACCTGGAAATACCCAAAAGGAATGACATAAAGCGAGCTCGTTAACTATGGATTTTAATTATCTTAAAATTAAAGGGGGTCATACGTATTGATTTATACGGTATTTCCAGCTATGGGTATATGCAATACACGTTGTTGATAGGTAGATAGTTAAATAGACAAGTGGGTGGATAGCTAGTTAAGTAGACAAGTGGGTGGATATCTAGTTAAGTGGGTGGATATCTAGCTAAATAGACAAGTGGGTGGATAGCTAGTTAAGTAGACAAGTGGGTGGATATCTAGTTAAGTGGGTGGATATCTAGCTAAATAAACAAGTGGGTGGATAGCTAGTTAAGTGGGTGGTGTTCGGTATGAGGTTCAAGCTTTGCCCATGCTTGCTTGCATATATTTATACGACTATATATACTTGTCAAGTCATTTTTTCAACATAAAGTGTACACAATCCATCATTGTGTTCTGGTATATTAGCTAACTATTGTACTTAGTAGAGGTAGATATGCTGTTTTAGATTCCTGTTACTTCAGGAACTCTGTTTACATGTTCATTCGCCGATAGTTAGTAAGTTAAGTAGGTATACAGGTAGAGACAGTAGTTAGTTAAGTAGTTAGTTAAGTAGTTAGTTAAGTCGTTAGGTAAGTAGGTCGTTGATATAGCTAGATAGCTAGCTGGGTAGCTAGTTAAGCAGGTAGACGGGTTTCGAAGAAAACTCAACTGTAGTGGAAAATGTAGGTGAGTCGAAAAAAAACTCAATAAAAATAGTAATCATCAACAGTATTTTTTCACAGCATTAGAACCAGGCTGCAATATTATTTTTGGTACATCATTCTTCAGTCCCATTAGTTGCCAATGAGTATAAGTAGCTCTCCTAGTCTTTTGGCAAACTTCCCCGAATAGACTAACTATAGTAGTTGTACCATATTATAGTAGCACATATCACAGTGGCTGGTGCATAGTAGTTAGTAGTGCAGTACATACCTCATATGTAGTATATGTATATGTAGCAGCTGCAGTCGTCGGGTAGTAGTAGTGTATGGCTTAATAGTCCAAAACACTTCTAAATATTAGAACAAATTGGCTGACCTTAGGCATGTTCTCCCTATACCTTTTGGATGAGCGAAATCTGTGCGCATAATATAACTTAGAAGAGAAAACTTGCGTCGAAAACTCTTCCCAGAACAATGGTGATGATTGTACTATCCTCCTGCCAAGCAAGTTTGGAGTGACTTCAAACATAAGGAAAAAACACGTTCTTGTATACTTTGTCATAGTGAAGTCACTAAATGAAGTCACTAGATGAAGTCACTAAAGGGAGTCACTAAATGAAGTCATTAAATCATGTCACTAAATGAAATCACTTAATGATGCTTATTGAATACCACCATGTAACTCTATAATTGTGTTGAGTACAGTAGTCAAGTACCGAATCGTAACACCGAATAGAGCGAATAATCTGTTTTCTTTGGTCAATACCCCCCACGCTCACGTGACCAGCCCCTCTCCTTCTCTTCTTTGTCGTTCATAAGCCTCCACCAAAAAATCCACTGTTTCATTTAATGCTTTGACATGGGCTGTGTGCAGAGGAAGGTGTTCCTGCAAATAAGCAAGGCTCTGGATACTGTCCAGAAACTGGGCCCGGAGCTCGGGAGCATCGAGGCCGAGTTCGGCCAAAAGAGCCTCGGAGTTGGGAGTCGGCTCGGGCGTCACCTCTAGGTCCTTGGACTCGGCGAAAACCCTCGTGACCTCATCGTCGGTGGCCGAAACCAACTGTTCGTACGCGTCACGTGCCTGCAGAGGCAATTCTCGCCGGAGACGGGTGACTTCCGTGGTTTCTTTTTCCACAGCTTCAATCAAGTTGCGGAGCGTCTGGTTGAGCTCCGTGTCGAACGGAACAACTTCCTCCGTGGGCTGGAGATGTAGGAGGTCCTGTATAGAGACCTGTTCCTCGGCAAGGTCTTTTCCGTCCACAATGAGCGAGTGTTTGGCCAATTCAAACACTTCTAGAATGTGCTGGTTGAGGAGATTCTCCACCTGCACTTGTAGCGGGTCCTGGCGGTCCGATCCGGGGAGGTAGTGTTGGATCTTGGCCCTCAGAGCCTCGGCAAACTGCAGGTACACGTGGCGAAGGTCCTGCTTGCTGAGCAGTATCTTGCTGTAATGCTGGTATGATGTCATACTATATACGGTATGAGTATTGCGGTGACTATGGTTGTGACGTAAGGAGATGTTATCTTGTGTTATTTATAGTGGTGTTGATGTGAGACGCGCTTATATGATGGAACCCGTACATCCCAATATTTTGGTAGACTCCTTCCCTACATTAAAATTAAATGTAGTCTATATAGTTGCGATCTGGACCTGTACCTCAATTAACTGTTGTATCAGAGATTTCTGTGACGCTGTGGATTATGAAAGGTGACTGGGGTGGCCATGTTGTATGCAGGAATCCCAATTCAAGAAGAGAATAGTTTTAAGTATAGTTGTATGTAGGTTGTATTCTTATTTTAGAATGACCGTATTGACTTTATTCTGATATTAGTAGTACGAGAGTCCTTATTTGTTGTTGATGTAGTGGACCTCGGAATGATCACGTGACTAATATGTCTGTAAAGTAAGTGTACGGTAGAGGGCTTCATACACCAGATTTCAGCTCTTCATGAGACTATAATTGTCCTAGAATTCCGGAGAAGGGTTTATAGTGGCGAATTTGTAAAATAATTTTTTGATGGGCAGAATAAAACGACCTAAGTCAATAGGTCGGAACTGGATATAAGCCCCGGAAATGGCCCTTCCGGCCGCGAAATCTGCAAGAAGTCACGTGACGTGTACGTGATAAAACATATATTTTCATATCTGTCCATGCACACAGTATTTAGGGTTTTCACAAACATATATGAAAGAACCTTAGCACTTGAACTTGGTGACTTAATTAGTTTAGGTAATCATTTACTTTTTTTAAGGAGAAGAAAAGACTTGGGTCAAGAGGTCGGAACTGCATATACGCCCCGGAAGTGGCCATTTCCGGCCCACACCGTGAGTAGCACCGCAGTGGGTGTTGATAAGTACCTCATTCACTGCATATAAAGCCCGGTCGCGCACGACCAGACCCGCACGCTCACATGAAGCGATCTCAACACTCCTACCAATTGCCATAATGAGTACTAGTGACGAGCTTGCGCCCCACTTTGCGCCGTTCTTGGGGCTTGCCGGATGTGCCGCCTCCATGGTATTATCGTGTGTCGGAGCGGCCATCGGGTCAGCCAAGTCCGGCATCGGTATTGCCGGTATCGGTACCTTCAAACCCGAGTTGATCATGAAGTCGCTTATCCCCGTGGTGTTGTCGGGTATTCTTTCCGTTTACGGCTTGGTGGTGTCGGTGTTGATTGCCGGCGGCCTCAACCCCTCGGAGGAGTACTCTCTTTTCAAGGGAATCATGCATTTGGCCTGTGGCTTATCGGTGGGCTTTGCCTGTATGGCGTCTGGGTACGCCATAGGCATTGTGGGAGACGAGGGGGTGCGCCAGTATATGCACCAGCCACGGTTGTTTGTGGGCATTGTGTTGATCTTGATTTTCGCCGAGGTTTTGGGCTTGTACGGGTTAATCATAGCCTTGATCTTGAACACCAAGGGTGCCTAGTCGCATAAATCTCAATCTCCATGTCAACTCCAAAGTCCATCTCCGAATCTAATAAAGAATGAATATTAGATACAAGATCATCCTTAGTGTGTATGACATTTCAATATCTCAATATCTGACTATCTAGTTATAATATGAATAAAGTTCTTGCCATAATTGTATACCCTTGATTCTACTGTATACTTATTACCACTGATAATCTCCTAATGAAAGTACTATAACATGACTAATGTACTCTTACTCTACTGTCTAATTATACTACTTTACTAAATCACAAGAACACTATACCTTTTGAGATACAGATAATGGAGAGGCTAATTCGGAGTCAGATCCTGTTCCTGGTCAAGAGTCCCTTTAGGTGTAATGATGTTATTTCTCTACAGCTGGTAGTGTAGTTCCCAATGTGAAAGTCATTCTATAGACATTACTTCTAAGCTTGGGTGTAGCATATGCAATAGTACTAGCTCTTACTACTGTACCCTTAGTAGCTATACTATTTAGCTATACCAACTATACTGACTATAGTAATTTGTCCTGCATGTAGGACTTGCAGTACCACCGAGAGAACCATTAATTGGTAGATCCAAGAATAAATTAGAGTGCTAGTAGGAGTAGAGATTAATCGTACATGTGAAAGTGCCTTCTATAGCGTACTTGACTACGTTTAATTTGGGAGCTCATGATTCTCTTAATATGAGGAGAGTAAAAAACTAAAAACTAGTGTTACTTTATGAGTTACAACACTACTTACGAGTAGTAATTGTAGTGAAGTAGTATTAGCAGTAGTAGTAGTAAATATAGTAGCAGTACTATGACCTTGAAAATAGTGGTGTGTAATTGATGAGTATGAGGCCACCCCAAAGGAGCCCTAACTCCACAATTATTGATTATAGTATCTGAAATTATTAGGAATCTGAAATTATTAGGAATCTGAAATTATTAGGAATCTGAAATTATTAGGAATCTGAAATTATTAGGAATCTGAAATTATTAGGAGTCTGAAATTATTAGGAGTCTGAAGTTATTAGGAATCTGAAATTATTAGGAATCTGTATTATAATCATGATATCATCGGGTACGTGCTAGATTCTTGTAAGCATAATTTACCCGACTATATTCGTTGAGGATTCCTTAGGAAGAGGAATCGGCCTTTTTTATATATTCTACAGGAGCCAAACAAGGGACGTAGCAACGGCAAAAGTGCTCTAAAAAAAAGGGCCCGGTTTCTTCTTTGCGTCGATCGGGGTATCCGGCTAGCTGATTGGCTGGGTACGTGACTTCAATCGAAAAAAAAAAATAATATGCGTAATATGGGTAGTGCTCTTCCATCGGCGTGCCTGGCCAGAGACTACCAAAGCAGTATTAAAACATCCCGACGCCACGGAACATGCGTTGGTAATGTACAGTAAAATTGAGTCGTTGTGAGTTAAAAGGGTTTTCTTACCACTATTATGGCTACCTAGAATAACACTAGTACTTATTGGGTACCGCAGTTATATACTTGAATGTGGCCAAGAGTACGTATTCAGATATGGATACACCTTCTAGATGTGGCTGGACTGGGCCATTTAGAGTATGGAGATTGGCACTGTTGGATACATGATCAAAGTATTTGCTGGCCACCTTTTGGCCATAATGCGATACTACTACCAGCAAAGATGTCTTTAGTAGAAAGGTTATTTAGTAGAAAGGTTATTTAGTAGAAAAGGTTATTTAGTAGAAAAGGTTATTTAGTAAAAAAGGTTATTTAGTAAAAAGGTTATTTGGTAAAAAAGGTTATTTAGTAAAAAAGGTTATTTAGAAAAAAAGGTTATTTAGTAAAAAGGGTCGTACTAATTCTAACAGTTGTAGCGCTACTACTACCACTACACTCTATACCACTACTGTACGGTGCTGGAACCGCCATATAAAGTGAGGTACCTATCGAAATACTATGAAGTTGATTCAGTGTGTGTGCCGTTTACTAGACTACAGACATGTGAGAATGGATTGGGGGCAAAACGTGGATCTAACGCACAATATTCTATAGACTAATGCACTCATGGAGTACTCCCGGGACCCCAAGGAGTGGTGCAGAATTATTCTGCCATAAAACGCCCCATGCAGTACTGATATAAAGGGACATAATTCCAACCCCAATTTTTCATACCCTTTTTTGGCAATTTTTTTATGTGCGTATCTTCTTTATGGTGAGTGTTCAAGAGGTTTATATTTTCGCACACTGCAGCATTTCGCAGCCATAACACCCAGTCCTAAACATAGTACCAGTGATAAACAAAACAGTTCTATTACTCATAGTATACTGCTAGTCAACTATTATGTCAACATCACAAAACACTCATACCAGCATTATAAATCTGGTATTCTGCTACTCACTATAGTACTACTCAATATAGTACTAACTATAGCAGTACTAACTATAGCAGTACTCATTACTCAGTACTCACTATACTTCATTCTTAGAATAAGCCAAGTGTTATATTCACTACAGGCAAGATACTAGCCATACAAGTACTATGGCTGTCCAATCTAACAATGGTCACTCCATAATGGCTTCTGCTCGTATCAGGGTGCAATGTGATCGGCAGAGGTACTAGGATGAAGAGTCTTCCCACATACACCTACAACCGTTGACTAGGTGACCCACTGTCAACTACTTAAGTAGGCTGATTTCACTCAGTTCAGGGATCTTCAAAGCTCCAAAGCTCCATACTAAAATGAGAAGTTAAATTTGGGAAAGTTCGTTCCAAATTCTCATACCAAATAAAAACTTAACTTCAATAAATCTGGAAACTCTAATGAGTTTGCGAATCTTCCATTCGCTGATTTCTCCAAAAAAGAACTTTCAATAATCAACAGATCTCCAAAAAAGCATTATTCAATAAGGAGTCTTCGATGGATCTGGGAATATTCGATCCCAAATTCCCCAAACTTCCCAACCAAAAAAAGAAGTTCAATTTACTTATTTTGGGATCTCCAATAGTAAAGGGATAATCAAGGTGTTCAATTATCGGAAATTCCATAAAATTTCTTAATTTGGAATCCTCCAAACTTCTCCAAATGAGTACTTATTTTGGAATCCTCCCTAATACCAAATGAAAAACTAATACAGCAGTCTCTAATGGTCCAGCAATCTCAATAGCATTATTAAACCAGGAGTCTTCGATAAAGATTTAATCAATAAGAAATCTTTTAATGGCAATCTTAGTTGACTCATGGGCGAATGAACATCTCTCTTCAGGAGAGGATTGGCTCTGATGATCGGTGAATACCAACGGATGATTGTCGGGTTTAGTGTCTGCTTCGCCTGCCAACCGACGGTATCAGAACCACTACTAAACTACCAATTACTACCAATTACTACTACCTACAGACTACTAAACTACCAATTACTACTACCTACAGACTACTAAACTACCAATTACTACTAATTACTACTACCTACAGACTTTTAATTACTATCTACAGACTACTCATTACTACCATTGGTGTTAAAGGACTGGCACGTGATGAACCTCTTTAGCGAGATCTGGTTCAAAATGGTGGTGCACGGGTATTCGTCCAACTCCACCCACACCAAGACTAACGACTCAGCTTGGCAGACGATTGCATATAGCACTCCGCCCTTGGCTTCTGAAACGTCCTGGAACAAAACTGAAACATCCCTGGATTTGAATACTGGGCTCAAAAGAGGTCCGTCCAACAATAACGTCAAGGACCACCGTCACATTGCTGGCGATATCTTTGAGGTTCCCTACACCATGTCGTACTCCAATTTGATATTCTTGGCGATCGAACATCAACTGCCTGAGTTATACTAAGATGCCTCCAAAAACCAGACCCACCAAAAGATCTCATATTGATAATACTTCACTGAGCACTGACAACTCTTCTCCTCCTGTAGTAAACACTTCTCCTGAAGTTTTGACATATTGAAGTTTTGCATATTGAAGTTTTACATATTGAAGTTTTACATATTGAAGTTTTGCATATTGAAGTTTTACATATTGAAGTTTTACATATTGAAGTTTTACATATTGAAGTTTTACATATTGAAGTTTTACATATTGAAGTTTTACATATCTTGAGAGACTATGAGATATGTCTTAGAGTATGAGTCATCCACTGGATATTACACCCAGGTTAATCACTGGTCCTCCTGGTGCCGCAACTATGGTTACGGATCTGTCGTTATCTAATCTACAGTACCTACAGACTACCTTCTATTTACAGACTGCTTACAGACTACTTTTACTGCTTACAGACTACTTTTACTGCTTACAGACTACTTTTACTGATTACAGACTACCAAGTAATACTTCGCTAAACACAAATACTGTTGGAATTCAGATGGGTAAAAAACTACCCATATATGGATGGATCACAAGTGCCCGGTGAATCAAGATCCTATGCTAATACACCCTCTTTGGAAGACCATTACTACGCCCCTTCGCAGTTCGGCTATTCTCCTGCAGAAGTATATAAAGACCGCTGATCGTCTTATCTGAGGAAACATCAACGAATATAGGTAATTTACGAGTTAAAAACCTAACTAGTACTCTATACTACCACCACTCTATTATATAGTCGAATACATTCTATAGTGGAATACTTAAGTCAATTACTGACCACAAGTTAACCATACCCATGGGCATAACATTATCACAGTGGTAATTGACTATTGACTATTGACTATTGACTATTGACTATTGACTATTGACTATTGACTATTGACTATTGACTATTGACTATTGACTATTGACTATTGACTATTATTGACCAATTGTCATACTGATATTGCTCCATATTCCAGTACAGTATTTCTTCTGGTGAACTAATCACGGTACAAGGCAGTACCAGTCTGTAACAAGGAATTTAATGGAGTCTACTCACTACTATCTTGAACTTACTGCGTTAAATTCTGACCATCTGGCAGATTAATGCATGGAAATGTAGGTAATTGGTAGAGTAGAGAGACTAGACTAGACTAAACTAGACTAATATAGATTATTTCACCTGATTGCATGATCTTCTATGCCGACCAATATCATCTGTGATTACTCTGCGTTTATTCCTCTATCCAACTTATGTGAATGTTTGCTGTCCTTGTATCAGTTGGGCACATTTGTTTGCACCGAGGACTTTCGACCTAGTCGGTCTGCATCTTGTCGTCTCCAGATAACGTGACATTGCCATCGTTGTCTATGAAACTGCGGGCATTCTCAGTCACGTACTTCACAGACCTCGCCGAGTCCATGAAGATGGTGTAGGCACGCTTAACGTCCACCAAGTCCACGGCCTGGGCACGTCTCTTGACGGAGATCTGTTGCAGCACGGAAATCAAGTTCAGCGCATAACGCAAGCTGGTCTCAGCTCCGATTTTGGTCAAGAGAGCCAATGCATCCGGACTCAAGTCCACCTCCTCTTCCGAGGCCCGGATCAGCAAGATGGTCCGGAGCTCATCCTCGGAGTATGCCGTGGTGTGGATAATGATGGACCGGTCCAACAAGTCCAACGGCACTCCATGCGGCGACTTATAGTTGGTGCCGCGTGCAGGCGAAATACCTCTGTTGGTGGCCATCACCACAATGGGCGAGAAGTCGTCCTCCAACGCCCGGTTGATGAAGGAGAAACTCTCGATATCGAGCATGTGCACCTCATCAATAAAGAGCACACCAGGCACAATCTCGGCTTTGCCCTCTTCCTTCCACTCAGCCACTTTGGTGTTGATCTGGTCACGAACCTCCGACCGGATTTCACCAGTGTCTCCGGAAAATAACGCCAAGAAGCCCTGTTGACGGGAATTGATGACATCGATCTCGTGCAACGATACTGTATGCACCACCTCCTTTCTTTTCTGCAACTCGCCTTCGGGACACTGGACGAATTTGGTCTCTGGGCCCATGGCGTCGTAGTCACGTGCCCGGGCAAACAGCCGGCCCAATTTACTGATTTTCCCCAGGGCCTTATCGATGGAAATGACATCTCCAGCCAACACTTTCTCCTTGGTCAACCCTTCGATCATCTTATTTCCCAATTCATATATGGTTTCCATATCCGTGGTTTTGATGGTCAACTTCCCTTGTTTGTGGCCACCCGTAATAGAGCGGTCGATCTGGATCTCCACCACTTCACCCTCAATAATCTCGGTTTCCTCCTTGATTTTGATGCCTATGGATTTGCGGAAAGCTTGGGTTAAAGCCTCTGTTTTCGATAAATCCAACGAAAACACTTCGGATCCGGTGATGGCCGTGAACGGCACATCCTTGCCCAAATTCTGCGATAAACCCATGGCAATGGCGGTTTTTCCGGTGGAAGGAGGACCTGCTATGAGCACAGCACGACCGGCAATCTGGCCAGCCTGTACAAGCTTTAAAATGAGGCCGGCGGCTTTTCTGGCCTTCAATTGGCCCACCATGCCTTGGGCGGATTCCTTGGGGACGAGGTTATCGTCCAAACCAAGACCAGAGATGTGGGAATGGGACGCAATAAGCGAGACCCCTGCGAGGTCACGTGCGGTGTCGGACGTAGTGGCGATACTCTAGAGGTTAGTAGGGTTTGGTGTGGAGGAGAGGGGGGAACATACCATTTGTGGTGGGATGAGAGGTGAAAATGTTGACATGAGTATGCTTTCACGTGCCCGCACATGTGACCGGGGGTCACGTGAAAGTCACGCGCAGACCACTTATAAGTCACGTGCGCCCATTATATGCAGTACCGAATCTGCACCAAGTCACGTGACTCCAGTTTTATACAATCAATGTTGATCGCCATAGGAGGTACGGTCTTCGTATGAAAGTCCACGGCACAGATCGTAGCATGCTACGTTTATAGCACTAAGGGTCTATAGTCCGAACTCAAAATTATATGTGTATCAGAAAACAAATAAGATAGATATGTCCCGTAAACGAGATAGATTTGGACTTTTTACATTATTTATATACAAATAAAAATTGAATATTGATCAATAAATTATAATATACCTTCTATTTTATTTACCAATAGAACGAGTAATTTTCAGCTTTACTAGCTATTTTACTGTGGTGAATAGTTTCTGAGTTAGGAAAAAAAGTACTAGTACATCTTATTTTCATTAGACTAGAAAACTTTTCGATTCAGTAATGTAACATCTGAATCTGAATCTATATCCAGTTCAAATTTAACTTATTAATTTGACACTTGCTTGAGATTTTTTAAGTAGAGTTTTTTATAAAGGGCATATTTCTATAAAGATTTCTATAAAGATTTCTATAAAGACTTCTATAAAGATTTCTATAAAGATTTCTATAAAGATTTCTATAAAGATTTCTATAAAGATTTCTATAAAGATTTCTATAAAGATTTCTATAAAAGACAGTTTTAATCTTATGACATCTATGATGTCATCAAATCTAGCAGAGATTGTATTGTCGAATGCACCAAGTGATCAAGGAAGAATATGGTCAATTTGTAGTTTTTGGTATCACATAGTAGCATTTTCTTAAGCTATTATCAACAGTTTTTTCTATCGGAGGTAACCCTAACCCTAAATCTTCAATTTAACTTTTGAATCTAAATCCAAACCCAAATATAGACTCCTTAAATTTTACACTCCTTAAATTTTACACTCCTTAAATTTTACACTCCTTAAATTTTACACTCCTTAAATTTTACACTCCTTAAATTTTACAATCCTTAAATTTTACAATCCTTAAATTTCTCTATCGCTTTTTTTCACATGTGGCCCAGGAAGATTGGAGACGTCCATGGACTGCAAGGGAGAGACCGCGCTGGGTAAGTAGCGAGACACCATGGCCCTCCGGGTTGGTGTAGAAACATAGTACAAAAAAAAAGCTTTGTGGATCAATGAAATCAAAACTTGGCCAGAGGAACAAAAAGAAAAAAGATTGCAGCACCACAATTTCACACATGGTCTCCCACTGCATTACTCACTGTGGCCCTAAGTGGCTTAACTAACGTTGATCGGACGGGAAACAGTGTTTTCCACTTGGTATGGCCGCAACCGAAAGTTCTTTTTTGCACGTGAACAAGTCGGCGAGTCTATTGCAAGTTAGATTTATTAAATAAAGTCCCTTTATTATCAATATAACCTGCTTTTAGAAATTTATAAACTAAATCTATAAAACCTCTATCTTTTATTCTCAATTCTAATAATTTTATAGGATTATTTTCTATTTCTTTATATTCCTGCTTAAGTAATTTAGTTTTAGCATGTCCGAGTTTTGTTTTTAGTTCTCTTCTTTCAAGTTCTAGTTTTAAATTATTTAGAAAAAGAAATAAAATATTTAAAAAGAGAAATAAATTTACAAAAAGATAAAACATATCAAGCTAAAATTAGGAAAAATAAAATGAATAAAGAATTATCTAAAAGAGAAAAATATAAAATATGATTAAATTCAAAATCTTGAGAGTAAATTTTTATTTAAAACACTTACAACATCCTCCTTTTTAACGGCCTTACTTTTTAAATAACGCTTGATCTCGAATTTGGAATTTAAGTTATAATCTGCTTTTTTCATAAATTGAAAGAAAGATCTTTTTCTCTGGTACCTTGTGTGGCCTTTGCTGTCAGTAATTTCCCAAATTTCTTGAAAAATTTGGCTCTAGATTTTAGGTTTAGTTTTCAATTCCAAGAATTAATTGACTCCAGCGCATGCTTTCATATATGTTTAAATTATATCAACAGTAACGGTTCACACTGTTGGCAGAGGTTTTGAAATCGCTGGGCATGGCAGCAAGGTTTGTGCAAGAAACACCAAAAATTCTTCCGAAAAATTCTTCCGATTCTAGACAAAGTCTTCTTCTGTTTGGGTTCTGTCATGAGAATTCAAGACGGATATTATGAGACTTTGCTGATTCCATTGCTGATTCCATTGGTCATCTACCATTGGTCATCTGACCACCTCCACATGATCGTCTCCACATGATCGTCTCCACATGATCGTCTCCATCCGACTAACTTTTATTCTTGGGGTCAGGAACCGGGTTGAAGGCCTGCCATTCCGGCGTATTCCAGGGATTCAGGCCAGGAGAATCCAGACAAGCTAGAGATCCCAAGATTGGGGAGAAGTCAGTGTTCCTTGGGTCAGTGTTCATTGAGAATTCTTGGCTGAACATTTGACTGGAGAGCTTGCTTTGGAAGAAAGTAAGGGTCTGAGTCTGAGAGTCTGAGTTTGAGTTTGGTATAAAATCTGAGAGTCTAAGGGTCTGTGTCTGAGAGTCTGTGTCTGAGATTAGAAGTAAGGTGGAGGTGAAATCGGGGAAAACGCGGCTTATATACGGCAGTAGCCGACTGCAAACTCGTTTTCTGGTATCAGCGATCACAAAGTCGTTGTTGTGGCGAAAGAAAAAAAGAAAATAGAGAATTAGAGAATTAGAGAATTAGAGAATTAGAGAATTAGAGAATTAGAGAATTAGAGAAAAAAAAAATTTGAAAATTAGAAAATTAATGGAATAAATAATTAATAAATAAGTATAATTAATTAATAATTGATTAATAAATAAAATAATAAATAATTAATTAATTAATAAATAAATAATTAACATTTATTTCATTAATAAATAATAAATATTTAATAAATCAGAATGAATAAAAATATTTGAAAAGAAGTTGTGGTTCAACGTGACAAGGACAGGAGAAGAATTCACTAGTCAGTTGTTCACTAGTCAGTTGTTCATTGAAGTCATAAGCAACTAGAGTGAAATTTTCATTGAAGTCACATCTACTGAAGTCAAATTGAGGTTTTCTTCAGATGAACAGCCATATTCCTTCGAATGGCAAGAGGGTCAGATGAAGAATTCATTTCAGTCCAGTGGAAGGTCATGTCACATGGAAAAGCAGTCCAAGATAAATGGCAAAATCACCATTAAACTAGTTGATCTGATATAATTGGCCCTGCTTATCAGACTAGTATATATTGCAATCTATACTTTGTTAGAACTCGTGCAGAACTTGGGGATTTTAGGACTTGGGAATGTTAGGACTTGGGGATTTTAGGACTTGGGGATGTTAGGACTTGGGGATGTTAGGACTTGGGGATGTTAGGACTTGGGGATGTTAGGACTTGCCGATTCATAAAACAAAGTTATATCAGTTGTATATTCAAATACTATAATTTGCCTTAGAGCGATCGCTGAGGGTTCTTCGGATCAGGCGAACCTGCTGGCTCTATATACTTCCTTGGTGGTTCGGGTAACCCTTGAGGGATTCCTTGAAACAGCCGGCCACAGGATTTGAAACATGTAAAGGTCTAGACCCAGTGAATCGGCTTAATAAATAGGCGTTCAGATAATGTGACTCTAACAAACCGTCCCTAATTACTATTTACTGTATATTACCTACTACATACTACTTACTGTATATTACCTACTACATAATACTCTATTGTATNTTACTGTATATTACCTACTACATAATACTCTATTGTATACACAATTTACTAATTTGCATTGGCCTACTATTGACTCCTTACAGAATATCAGTAACTGAATATTGTCTAGTGCTCTAATGAAAAATAGAAAGATAGAGAAATAGAGAAATAGAGAAATAGAGAAATAGAGAAATAGAGAAATAGAGAAATAGAGAAATAGAAAAATAGAGAAATAGAAAAATAGAAAAATAGAAAAATAGAAAAATAGAAAAATAGAAAAATTGAGAAATAGAAAAATAGAAAAATAGAAAAATAGAAAAATAGAAAAATAGAGAAATA
>NLAL01000270.1:0-19915 GCA_002374735.1 Metschnikowia sp. 13-106.1
GATGAAGACAGACGACAACAAGACATGAAGATTGTTGATGCAGTTGTTGAAGATTGTTGATGCATTTGTTAAGATACCATGAATGTCTGTCTTTCTCTTAATGACAACAGGTCCCCAATGTTGGTCACCCACCAAGATCAACTGCTTGCATACTTACACCAAAATCTCAATGATCTCGGCCTCTAATGCTTGTATACTCTCATCAATCAATAAAATATTTAATGACCTTTCAATTTTCTACCTAGAGCATCCACACATGCACAGCACACCAATAAAACACCATTTGATCTCGGAGCTGTATGAGTGTAATAAAGCGTATCATTGGTTGTAATTATTCTGTACTACAGTGGGAATGGCGTACTTTTATATTGGGATCTGCACTTTGGGTGGCAAATGCAAATGCAGACACAAACACAAACATGACATGCGTCAGATTTGAAACACTAAGCAGTTCTCGGGGTATATAAGGCACACCGCGCCCGCCAAAAATTGCAGCCACATTAAAATTCCTTAACCAACAGATCTCCTCAATCAGAAAAATTCCTCAATCAGCAAATTTCTTCAATCAGAAAATTTCCTCAATCAGCAAATTTCTTCAATCAGAAAATTTGATCAATCGGAAAATCTCCTCAATCAGCAAATCAATGCTTTAATTGGTCTACAATTTTTGATTGACGGTACAGTGATTCAATCACGTCTATCACTAGATTACTAGTACAGTGTAGTGCACGATAGTAGTAGAGTAGACTAGTGTAGCATTTTCTCTTTAAAGATTATAAGCAGCTCTCATTCATCCTTGATGAATCACCAACGAAAAAAATATCGTAACTTACCGTTACAACAAGAATCTAACAAATTTATGTTAGTCCCAATTACTACCTGTAGAACTCCCCAAGGTATAAAGCGACCCACGTAAGCATAAGAAGTTACGGAGGTATGAGACCCGATGACCTCTAGACTAGTGCGGGACATTAATATAGTATTAAGAGTAGACTCCTAGTGTTCCATTTTAGTGGCTTTACTTCTTTCATATAAACAGAGATGATAGATTTAAGCAAGACTGTTTTTCTTGTTTCTTCCAATTTCCAGTTCTCCAATTTCCAATTTCCAATTTCCAATTTCCAATTTCCAATTTCCAATCTCTAATTTCCAGCTCTCCAATCTCCAGTTCTCCAAATTCCAAATTCCAATCTCCAATTTCCAATTTCCAATTTCCAATTTCCAATTTCCAATTTCCAATTTCCAATTTCCATTTCTCCAGTTCTGTTAACTTCGATGCTCAAAGAGTGTTTAGTTCAAGAGTAGTCAAATTGGTACTAATCGGTACGTCTCGTCTCCTGCTGCAAGCCCTGTGAATCAAAGGTTATGATTCAGGTGAAGTTAAAATTGGCTGAGATCTAGATATAATACATCTGAGTTGAAGTAGTAGTCCCCACCAGTGCATGCTAGTTAATGTCTAGTAGATCTACTATATGGATGTGTATGGTGATAAACGATGTCTCTTCCTATTTCTCCGATGTCCATTGTGCCTATATACATTCTACACTCTACTATGTGTACATCTACACTAAATCTACATCTACACTAAATCTACATCTACACTAGATCTACATCTACACTAGATCTACATCTATTAACAATACTTTATTAGCTACATCTACATCTACATCTACACTAGATCTACATCTACATCTACTATGTATACAATTTACACTCTTCTATTTCGTCTATTATACTATTGCACTGAGTCCATTCTGTCTACTAAGTCCAGTATGCCCAGTAAGTCTAGTTTCTAGTTTCTACTCTTTCCACTAAGTCTAAAGTCTACATCTACACTCTACAGTCCACAGTCTAAACTCTACAGTCCACAGTCTAAACTCTACAGTCCACAGTCTAAACTCTACAGTCTACATCTACACTCTACTATGTCCAATATTTCTACTATGTGACTATGCTAGATGCTCCAAAGAAAGGACTCCGAGTTTTAAATGACCATTCCATAAAGCTGTCTCCCCAGTTCCATTGTACAAGTACCAAAAATGAGTGCCAAAAATGAACAGAAATGAGTGCCAAAAATGAACAGAAATGAGTGCCAAAAATGAACAGAAATGAACAGAAATGAACAGAAATGAGTGCCAAAAATGAACAGAAATGAACAGAAATGAACAGAAATGAGTGCCAAAAATGAACAGAAATGAACAGAAATGAACAGAAATGAGTGCCAAAAATGAACAGAAATGAACAGAAATGAACAGAAATGAGTGCCAAAAATGAACAGAAATGAACAGAAATGAACAGAAATGAGTGCCAAAAATGAACAGAAATGAACAGAAATGAACAGAAATGAGTGCCAAAAATGAACAGAAATGAACAGAAATGAACAGAAATGAGTGCCAAAAATGAACAGAAATGAACAGAAATGAACAGAAATGAGTGCCAAAAATGAACAGAAATGAACAGAAATGAACAGAAATGAGTGCCAAAAATGAACAGAAATGAACAGAAATGAACAGAAATGAGTGCCAAAAATGAACAGAAATGAACAGAAATGAACAGAAATGAGTGCCAAAAATGAACAGAAATGAACAGAAATGAACAGAAATGAGTGCCAAAAATGAACAGAAATGAACAGAAATGAACAGAAATGAGTGCCAAAAATGAACAGAAATGAACAGAAATGAACAGAAATGAGTGCCAAAAATGAACAGAAATGAACAGAAATGAACAGAAATGAGTGCCAAAAATGAACAGAAATGAACAGAAATGAACAGAAATGAGTGCCAAAAATGAACAGAAATGAACAGAAAATGAGCAGAAAATAACGCCATTGACCAGGTGAAGAGTTCTGCAGAAACCCTTTTGTCGAAAACACTAAAAAAGCAGCTCAGATTTTTGGAACTGGGAATGCACATAAGAAACTCGTACCTAAGAAATTCGACCTAAGAATCCGTACCTAAGAAATTCGACCTAAGAATCCGAACCTAAAAAATCCGAACCTAAAAAATTCGACCTAAAATATATCTATATCTGATATCTACACTTTTCCATTCAATGCCAAAGTTAAAAATCAGTACACATAGGATGCCACCCACTGATAACCATACACCTAGAGAAAGAGTTACATCACCATACTTGAAGGATTTTGGCCGAGAACAGTATCTACACGTCGGAATACACTGCTCCGCTAGAAGTAGGCAGAAGGTTACGAGCCCTGGGTGTATTTTAAGTACCATTTCTCTTATGCCTGGTATGTGTACTGTGTTACTGAGCTTACTATGTGACCTCTAGTTTAGAGGTTTGTAGTATAGTATTGCGCAAGCTACCATTTAGACATCTTAGTATATAACACTGGTGGACTCAGAACCAATACGAGACCTTGATACTGAACCTTATATCAGATACAGCTTGAATTAATGATTTTGGCGTGATTTCTTGACATCAGTGCAAAACAACTGGTCTGCCAGACGAGAGGTCCGAGGCATATGCATGTGAATACACATCTTTGCGGTCTTGTCCAGGTCCGATCTTGTCCCGGGATCTTGCTGATACCCATAAATATAGAGTAGGTCTCACGGGTACCCATACCAATGGCTTAATAGTACTAGTACCAGTACATATTAGTCAATAGTTTACTTGACTACTAGCACTAGTTAGTGGCTCGGAAGAGTACTATCCTAGTAAGTAGCCTCGTAGTTCTGTCGACCATATAGAACCATGCTTCACCGTCCATTATCGTCTGATTCTCAGATTCCCTTGGATACTATCGTCTGATTCTCAGATTCCCTTGGATACTATCGTCTGATTCTCGGATTCTCTGTGATACTCCGGTCACTTTGCTCGAGAGCTCGGAAATGTAACAACACCCAGAAGTAGATAACTGAAATATCCGTCACAGTAGAATGACCATAAGACACAATTCGTCATGCATAAATTATGGCCGTCACCTCTCAATCCTTCAATGTATATGACTATCTTTCCATCACTTCTTTAACACCTGACTCATTGTCAGTGACACTTATGATCAGTCTCATGATCAGTAGCACTCATTATCAGCATTCACTCATCGTCAGTGCCCACCTTAGCGGCCCAGATCTGCTCGGCCTGCACAATGGTGTTGTTATTGGCCCGCATCTTATTCATGGTCTCCACGTACTCGTCGTACTCGTCGGAATCAAACACAATTCCTCCTCCTGCTTGTAAGTATGCTGTGTTGTCTTTATAGAGCATGGTCCGCAAGGCAATGCACGTGTCCATAGTTTTCCCGTCGTAACACCAGTGGCCAACTGCCCCTGCATACACCCCCCGTTTCTCCTGCTCCAAAGCCCCAATCAACTCCATGGCCTTCACCTTGGGTGCTCCACTGACGGTACCTGCAGGAAAAATGGAGCGAAAAGCATCAAAGCGGGTCTTATCGTCTCTCAAGGTGCCACTGACCTCCGACACCAAGTGCATCACGTGCAGGAACCGTTGGATCGTGAGCAAGCGGTCCACGGAGTTGGTTTCGGGCTTGCATACGCGGTTGACGTCATTCCGAGCCAAGTCCACCAACATAATATGCTCAGCACGGTCCTTCAAACTGTTTCTAAGGATCTGTGCATTGGCCTCATCCTCATCGCTGGTTTTTCCTCTTTGAATAGTTCCTGCAATCGGATGCGTGATGATCTTATTATTGGCATCGGCCTTGACCAACAATTCAGGAGAAGCACCAATGATCTGGAAATCCACCAAGTCAATGTAGAAAAGGTAGGGCGAGGGGTTGACCGTACGCAAGTGTCTGTAGATATTGAACGGGTGTAAGGAGGTGGGCCGGGCCACTCTTTGCGAGGGGACAGCCTGGATAATATCGCCCAACTTGATATGTTTTTTGAGCGTTTTCACGTGGTTCTCGTAGCCCTGTTGGCCAATGTTGGACGTGAAGCTCTGGTTGGGCTTAATGGGCTTTTGCACCGGGTTCATCTGGTCCCAGGTCTTTGGGGCCCGCAATAAAGCCACCACCTCTTCTATCTGCGTAGCTGCACGAGTATACGCCTCTTCCAAGTGCTCCGGGCCCATGTCTGGAGTCACGTGGATGTTGTTGATGATCTGAAACCGCTGGTACACGTGGTCGTACACGACTATTAGGTCACAGAACATCATCACGGCCTCCGGCACCTGCAAAGTGTCCTTGAGGGCCCGTTTTGTTCTGGGCTCAAAGTACTTTATGCAATCATACGAAATGTAGCCAATGGCACCCCCGGACAACTTGGGCAACCCGGGCAACTGGGCCTGGTGGTACTGGGCCAATTCGGACTCCAAAATATTGATGGGGTCCACATTGCAGAAGTCAGGGGGGAAAACTCCAGGGTTATCGCCTGTTTTGATGGTTTTCCGGGGCGAAAAACCAATGAACGAGTACCGGTCAACCGTATCTCCGTTGTTGGCACTCTCAAAGAGGAAACTCTCGGTCCGTTTCGGGTTGTTCAAATCCGCAAGTTTTAAGTACGCCAGGTGCACACTAAGGTCCTCCACCTCCATGTACTTGTAGATGGGGTACATGTTTGGGACCGGCACACACGACGAGTTTTGGTTTATGAGTTGTTGCAACCCGTCAAGCGACGGTTGAGTTTCAGCCTATAGTTAGTACAATGAGGGAGTGATAAATTGGGGATTTGGCGATTGGATCGAATTTTATTGGGCAGGGGGTCTGGGTTCAATTGTATTGGTCAGGATCTGGGGGATCTGGGGGTTAGATATATAGACCGTGTTCGGCCAGATCAGGACGGATTTCGGTCAAAATAACACCAATAGATTCGTCGACGTTCCCTCTACATGTTGGTACCAATTTCAACCTTAAATCTATGGTGGTGTTGGCGCTGTTGATACATACAAACATGGTAATGGTTGTGGAAGAAGAGCGGTGGATTTTTCGATTGACTAATCGCGCACACACAGGAAAAGACTCATTGTGCAGCGGTCACGTGATGCACCCACGGGTCGTATCAAGCACCACCAACCTCCCACCTTTCCCGGTGAAACGGTAGGTGAAGTTTTGGGAGAAGGCGAAGTGCTTCTAGGATTACTACTACTAGTTCTACTAGTCCTAATACGTGTTCCTACTACTTCTACTAGGGCTAATACTAGTAAAACCAATATTGTTAGATCCACCATAGGTATTGCTCTACCTATAAGCCTAGGTCGTTTAATCTTAACAGCCATACTAAGAGTTACGAACAACCAAATGGTACTTTATAACATAATAGTATGAAGACAATTCTCACCTCAGCAAAAAGACAGGAAGTTAGTATAGATTACAATGTAAAGTAGTAGTAGTAGTAGCCACGTGGGTGAGGCCGAGACACTATCGTCATACGGGGACAACTTCATATCATCAGATACAGATTTGGTAGTGACACGGCGAGGATCCATGGTATCCAGCTCAGTTTGAAAGAGAAGGTCCATCTTCTCGATGGCGAGCTCAGGCGAAAAACTTAGGTTCGTTGATGGATTCCCAATGAGTGGATCTGAGTGATTATACAGCTAACCTGTGAATACCAGAGAAGTGAAGCAGGACGCTTAAACACTGTGTCACGAGGTAAGGTGGATGGATGAGTCTCAGTCACGGGGTATGGTGCCTTGGATGAGTCATTGGCATCCGTAGGCTTGAATGTTGGATTGTTTTGTGAGACAATAAGGACTATGTTTCTGGTGAACACTTTTTTCAACGTAGGTTTGAACAATTGGGAAGAAAAGAGTATGGTTTATACCCGAAACCGAGGAAAAAGAAACCAAAAGAGCGCCTGTAAAGAACCCAGGCTACAAAGGAAACTCAGTTCTTCTTGAAGATGACGACGATTGAGGCAAGTTCTTGGAGGTCAGAAAGAGAGACGAGGCCCTAGCTTGCCTCAAGACAAACATGGACGTTCAGTCCGGTTTCAAAAGCCCAGGGATCAATGTTCTGCATTTTTTTCCACTTGAAAGGTTTCGAACCTTGAGCATATCAGTGATTTGGTATTGAGCCGGATTGACCAATGCATGAATCAACATCAATGTAACTGAATAGTGAATGGATCGTTATCATCAATCCATGGCCATCGTTAATATCAATTGCATGGGATTGATCAATAAATGACCATCAATAAATGACCATCAATAAATGACTATCAATAAATGAGAATCAATGAATGTTCATATGAATGACATCAATGAGCAGCCATTTTTGTAGTTGAGAGATGATGAAAAAAAAAAAAGACGAAATGAGATTTGGGACCATCTTAAATACCTTTCAAATCATCTCTCGATGTCCTTTGCTGCAGGTCCCAATCACCTTACCTGCAAAGATGATTTGGCCAGTAGCCATTGTATCCAATGCCACACACAATACATGTAACTTCGACTTGCCAGATGGTGTAGTATTTCAACCTATGGTAGATACCAAGAATCCACAGGTAGAAGAAGTCGTAACAAAGCTATGTTCGTTCACAAACTCGGCGTTAAACACATAATCCATTGAAACGCACTTTGGGCCTTCGAGGAAGAACCAGGCCCAGAAAAAGCCTTGCAACACCTTACTCAATGCTTGAAAGCCTCTCTTGGGGTTTCGCCGCTTACCCTTTTCCTCCAGGACGTAGTAGAGCACCACTAAAGTGGAACTAATAGATAGACTGCAGTAGTGCCCTCCAATAGTAGGTTATGATAGGAAGCCGTGGATTTCAGTATTTTGAGCCTATGCTGCCTAATCGTAATGGGCATTCCATTGGACCACTCCTCTACCATCATTGACGAGGTACCATTAGTGGAGGTGAGAATCTTCTCCCAAGCACAGCGCAACAAGCGGTTGGCTAGGTCTCTTTCTGATGAATCTTCGAACATAATAAACAGAGTGGTGTATCCATATGTGACCACACACTCCACTCCAAGTCAAGAAATAATCCTTTATGTACCTCGTACAATTTTTTATGCTGATACCATGGTAACATTTCAGTAGTCCGTGATTAGTGTAGTTATTAATTTGGGGGAATTAATTTGGGGGAATTCCGGGGATGCGAAAGCAAGGAAACACCCGTGCACCAGGCAACCTCAGCAGAAAAAGGCCCAACGCAAACGACCTTTTTTTCGCCTATGTTTTATCAAAATAAGTTTACTGAAATCCTGGAATTCCGGACTTCACAATGGATATTTTTGAGTCCAAAATCTTGACATGGTGGACTTTGGGAGGTTGTGCAGTTGGGCAATTCCGGCCGCGGGCCTCAATTCCATATCAACACCACTACTCATAATTATATATCACTTTAGTATGTCAGATCCACTAAACACGCCATGTTAATGATTGAAAGGCCAAGCTCCCTGCAGCAACCATTTTACTAGGCGATCAAGTCTTAAATAAGTATTCCGCATTTCTCCTTCAGAGGAATTATTGGTTCTATCTTCAGATTGTTCTCTTCTATCATGAACTTCAAGGGAGGAGATTCATAAGTTGTTGGAGAAGTTGGAGATCAACTTGAAGGCCGACGAGAAGGAGTTGGAAGGAAAGGCTTTGTTGAAGGTCGTCATGAGAAAGTTCTTGCCAGCCGCTGACGCTATGTTGGAGATGATTGTTATCCACTTGCCATCTCCTGTCACTGCTCAAGCCTACAGAGCTGAGACCTTGTACGAGTACCTTCAGCGCCTTCGGTGACTCAGGTACCCCTGGTAGCTCTGGCATTACTGGGGAGTTTAATACCGACTCCAGTACCTGTGACTTCAGAGCCTTTGATGAGTCTGGTACCTCCAGTTGGTCTGGTACGGGTCCTTCTGACGATGAGCACTGTCAAGCCATCAGAAACTGTGACCCTAGGGCTGAGTTGATGGTCTACGTCTCCAAGATGGTGCCAACCTCCGACAAGGATAGATTCTACGCTTTCGGTCGTGTCTTCGCTGGTACCGTCAAGTCTGGTCAAAAGATCAGAATTCAAGGTCCCAACTACCAGGTCGGTAAGAAGGAGGACTTGTTCTTGAAGTCTATCCAAAGAACTGTCTTGATGATGGGAATATCCGTCGAGCAAATCGACGACTGTCCAGCTGGTAACATTATCGGTATGGTCGGTATCGATCAATTCTTGTTGAAGTCCGGTACTCTTACCACCTCTGAGACCGCCCACAACTTGAAAGTCATGAAGTTCTCTGTCTCTCCAGTCGTTCAAGTCGCTGTTGAGGTCAAGACCCTACTTTCTTTTCTATCGACTAGTACTATTAATCTAGGTTGTCTCTAGTACTAGATTATACTGGACTAGATTATACTGGGCTAGATTATACTGGACTAGATTATACTGGACTAGATTATACTGGACTAGATTATACTGGACTAGATTATACTGGACTAGATTATACTGGACTGGATTATACTGGACTGGATTATACTGGACTAGGTTATACTGGACTAGGTTATACTGGACTAGGTTATACTGGACTTGGAATAATCAATGGCTAGACTGCTTGGTCTAGACTAATAGAATGGATACCATCCGCAGTAGATCACCGCTAGGTTCTGCTCGCTGGTGGCCTCTCGGATCAAGTCGCGCACTGTAGCCTCCACACTCAAGCCTCCAGCATGCAACTTTTCAGTGACCATGAGTATGGCACTCTCGGCCTAATAAACAGAGTATCTGATGCACCAACAATATAGCAAAATGCACCCAGCGTATTAATAATAGGCAATTGTGATTGGGCACTTGGATTGTGTATAAATAGGAATCAGCCGAATGGAAAAAGACCTAGTCTTCGGTCTCAGTACTTGAATGCCTTTTGATACAGTAGTAAGACTCCGTTCCAACTGTTATTCTTCACATACTCGTCTCTGTCAGGAACTAGAGAGCAACAGACTGTCGTGTAATGAAAATAGTAGATTTTGGAAATTTGTCCATTGTGGTTTCTGCCTATTAGTCTAGTCATGGTGAGGACGGAGTAGATGGTACTGCTATTGAGAAGCAATCAGTCGATACAATTCCAGGTTTTAATGCCACGAGAAGAGATACAGAATTATTTTTCTTCTCTTGGAGATTTGAGTATTCTCTTGGAGATTTGAGTATTCTCTTGAAGATTTGAGTATTCTCTTGAAGATTTGAGTATTCTCTTGAAGATTTGAGTATTCTCTTGAAGATTTGAGTATTCTCTTGGTCTCAAGACACCAATACCTGGAAGAGCGTTGCCACAGTCTGCACATTTGACCTTCGAGACTTGCGTCTTGACGTGTTGCAAGCAACTTTTCACCTGGGGTTTTGACGATCTTGATCTTCTTAGATCTGGTGTTGTCTAATTGTTAGTATAAAGAATGGGATAAGGAGGTGAAGCAGTAGTGGTGAAGGAAGTGGGTCTAGACCGTCATAGGAGTGAATGTGGAATGAGGACAGAATGGTTGAAGATGTTCACGATATTGAAGACTTCAAGACTTCAAGACTTCAGTCTGTAGAATCTAATAGTAGTCTGTAGAATCTAATGGTAGTCTTTAGAATCTAATAGTAGTCTGTAGAATCTAATAGTAGTCTTTAGAATCTAATGGTAGTCTGTAGAATCTAATAGTAATCTGTAGAATCTAATGGTAGTACTAGTATCCCAATTTCATGTCTTTTGGACCAGATTTCGAATTTTGCAGTTCTCTTGTATTTTTAGTATTGCGCATTTCTCCCATTTCTCACCACCACTACAGCACACAAGCCAGGTATCAACCACCTTAGTTATAGTCAGTCAGCACATCAGACGCTTTATCCAAAGCTACTGTTGCACAGATCCTTCGCCCTTGTTACGAAGCCCACCCTAGCTACTAAACGTTTTTCCAACATCTTGACAAACATTTCTGGAATCTTTTCCGTGTCGTTCCGGGCCGACGCTCTAATGGACCCCGTGTAAAACGTCACTTTCTCCGCTCTGCCCAACATCGGCAAGATCGCATCAACCAGGCGGCACAAGCGCGTTTCATGATGGGTTAGAAGACACGATGGCGGCTGGTAGAGGTGGCTGACTAAGTGGCTGAGTTATACGAGCGAAAAACGAGACGGTTATTATGGGACTAACGTGTGGCTCTAGGTACAGGAACTTGCGAGATGTGATAAGGTTCGGATCGGCCGGTTCGGATCGGCCGGCCCAGACCACGCTTAGACTAGGGTTTGTACACTTAGATTAGGATACACTTTGATTACGGTATACTTTAAGGCGTGCATTTTTTGGTTACATTTAATTTACACTTTTTTAATTGTGTTCAATTGTGTTGCTCAATGGTGTGTTCAATTACTGGGTATTTCGGCCAAGACTGAGTCTTGACTATAATTATCTCGACTGCAAAAACTATTCATGTGCGTGACGTCAGCAATAGACAGTAATAGTAATAGACAGTCAGCAATAGACATAGCAGAGTACCATAATCATAGATAGTACTATAGTCCATCGTATCATGTCAGTCCATAGCACCATATAGTCAAGTATGGTCATAGTATTTTGGTAGTAAATTCTATGGTAGTAAATTCTATGGTAGTAGTTTCTATGGTAGTAGTTTCTATGGGAGTAAATTCTATGGTAGTAAATTCTATGGTCATAGTATTTTGGTAGTAAATTCTATGGTAGTAAATTCTATGGTAGTAAATTCTATGGTAGTAGTTTCTATGGTGTTAGAATTATTATGCGACCTGAGGCTCGAATCTGATAGTAGTACTAGTAGTCAGTAGAATCTAATAGTTTGGTAATAGTACTAGTAGTCAGTAGAATCTAATAGTAGGGTAATAGTACTAGTAGTAGTACAATATAGAAGCGCTCATTCATCTATGCACACTACCTTAATCTTTGAGGTTATTCGTAATGAATTAATTTCTGAATAAAGAGTATTGAGTTCTTATGATGGGTGCATAGTGAGTCTTGAGTATTGGTTATTGGTCACTATGAAAGTTCACTGTAAAAGTCTCTAGTACTCTCTTACTACTGTACTATTACTACTCTATTATTACTACTCTATTAATCGAGTAATACTGACTACTGACTACTCTAGTACTCAAGTACCACTGACTCTAGTACCACTGAATATCCAATAGAAGTGCTATTCTGGAATACCAACTGGTACTTCTTAGAACACGACCCTTCCTTAGGCCTGAGAAAACACTAGCCCATAATACCTAGTATAGACCGCAAGTAGCTCAAATAACTAGTCTTTAGTCCCACACATCAACCTATAATTCCCACCAATAGCTCTAGTCCGATATAATTCCATTCTAAACCGATAGTCAAATGGCAAAATGATTCCAGTCTGCAGCAAATAGTCCGGTCTGAAAAGTTCCATAGCTGCATACCAATAGTTGCATAGAGTATATTTCACTGCATCTGTCGGTACATTTGCGTAGTTCCACAGTTCCACAGTCCCGTCAGTATATCCCCATCCTACTCTATTACTTGAGTATTATTACTACGGACTACCTTAGTACTCGAGTATTATTACTACTGACTACTCTAGTACTCGAGTATTATTACTACGGACTACTCTATTACTCGAGTACTATTACTACTGACTACTCTATTACTCAAGTACCATGACTACTGACTACTCTATTACTCAAGTATCATGACTACTACTGCCACAGACTACATCCAATCAATACATAAGTGCACTGGATAGAGCTCTAGCATAGAGGCATGAGCCTGCACCGTGTGGTCGTAAAAACCCTCACTATGTAATAGATTGACCACCACTATACACTAAAATATCTTGAAAAACTGCTAGGGCCAGTCACGGTGGAACCAGCTCTTGAGGTGCTTTGAGCCTACACTTTTAATCGTAATAAAAACCATTCCAAGGCCGTCGCAAACCATTCAACTGTCGGTAGACTCTACACATTTGTACTACGTTCTTTTCCCGACACTCAAAAGTCAAAGGTAATTACGTATCATTGTGAGTATACTTAAGGTTAGATTTCCATTTAACTGGCATTACAGTTCGGCATAATCACCAAATCTTTGGGTTTCTACGGCGCGGTGTACGGGTGTATGGACGTTGGATTTCAAAGGTAGTTACCGGGGTTTGCCAGAGTTATGCCAGAGTTAAGCCAGAGTTATGCCAGATGCCAAATAAATCCCAAGGTCTATACCCGAGGTTATACTGACTTTGGCACATATGCATGCTTATCATTTGCAGCCATTGAGCACGCAGCACTATTCCTAAGTAGTCCTGATATCCACTAACTCCTAGAAGATTTAGGTATATTCACCAGAAAACGTGACAAGAGAATTTAAACCGATCCGTTAAATAAGAAGTCCTTTTGTCCTACAAGTCAGTGTATTATTATGGTGAATGGTAGACCCATATTAGATATGAGTGCTTTCGTCAGGTACTCTGTTTACTATATTCATTCGTCGATGCATGCCCAGAGGAACGGATCTGAAATAATTGTATACTTCTCAAAGGGTTAAGTGGCCGAAAAACTTCTCCAGACCAATAGGGGTGGGTCTTGGTTGTCGCACGAATTGATACTGTCAGATGGTATGCGAATACGTTACTCAAAGGCCATTTTTGGGACTAAACAGCCTAGGCTAAAAATACTAAAACAGCTAGAAAAGAACTTTGAAACGAGAGTGATACAGTATGTGAAATTGTTGAAAGGGAAGGGGAGGGAAGATGTTAAAGGGACTCCTTCAGCGTAGGGATCCCCCAAGAGTCTTTCCTCTCGGCCGTCTTGAAACACGGACCAACGAGTCTAACGATTATGAAATAATTGGTCAACCCCAAATTCCCAAAGAAATAATTGGTCAACCCCAAATGCCCAAAGAAATAATTGGTCAGTCCCAAATGCCCAAAGAAATAATTGGTCAACCCCAAATGCCCAAAGAAATAATTGGTCAGCCCTACCCTCCTGTCCTAAAGGGTGGGAGAGGAAGCATAATTATTAGGACCCGAAAGATGGTGAACTATACCTGGATAGGATGAAGCCAGAAAAACTCTGGTGGAAGCTCGTAGCGGTTCTGACGTGCAAATCAATCGTCAAATCTGGGTATAGGGGCAAGAGCCTAATGGACCATCTAGTAGCTGGTTCCTGCCGAAGTTTCCCTCAGCATAGCAGGAGCTCAAAAGTGTTTTATGAAATAAAGCATATGATTAGATGTCTCGGGGCAAAATTAGCCTTAGCATATTCTCAAACTTTAAATATGTAAGATGTTACCTATAGTGGTCAACATATCTATGCCACCTACCAGTCTACCCAAGTGCATACTCTTTTAGTGTATTGATAGTAGAGTATTGATAGTAGTGTATTGATAGTAGAGTACTGATAGTAGTGTACTGATAGTAGAGTACTGATAGTAGAGTATTAATAGTAGTGTACTGATAGTAGAGTATTGATAGTAGTGTATTAATAGTAGAGTACTGATAGTAGAGTACTGATAGTAGTGTACTGATAGTAGTGTATTGATAGTAGTGTACTGGTCTATTTTGGAGTCAGACTACCTGTGTCAACGAGTACCTAGCATGTACGGAGGTACTTCGTGGATATGTTGTAATCAGGCCACTGAAAGACAATAGGGCTGTACAGTTTTTGAACAATACGGTCGTGCATACCTTAAACAAACAAAAAGTATAATAGGTGTTGTGGTATATGTATTCAGTGTAGCAGTATATTTAGTCAGTATATTTTGTCAGTGTAGTCAGCATATTTTGTCAGTATATCTTGTCAGTGTAGTCAGTGTATTTTGTCTGTATATTTTGTCTGTATATTTTGTCAGCATATTTTGTCAGTGTAGTCAGTATATTTTGTCAGTATATGTATTCAGTGTTTGTAGTAGTAGTAGAATTGATGGGTAGTGGTATTTCTTGTGTATGTTCTTCCTAAATCTATTTTCATAATATCTAATCTTTTAATTGCATATTTATAAGTTGAATATGGATATAGGATAAAAGCACCTTTACTAATTATATATTTATTTAGATTTATTCGATAAATATATGGATAAATTAACTTCCAAATATCATCTGTATTGCCCACTAATCGTCAAAAAAATCTAGAAACTCTAAAACTTCTTAGAGATGGATTAAAAAGTGAAGTATATAGACGTAGATTACCTTCAAGAAAATTTGTTAAGACTTTAGCTTTTAAACCTGGTCTTATCAGATTTAATATTATTGGATCTTGTATTCTTTCCTCTATTTTATGATCTATATTTTCAAAATAACATGATTTAATGAAAAATAAAAATGTACTTAGTACTTACTTTTCTAACTTAGAAACTGTTTATGACAGTAAAATAGCTACTAAAGCTAAAAGATTACTAAATACTATTAGTAAGATTTAATAGAATGCATATTATATTACATTAATAATATCTATTGGTTATGTTATGCCAAAATAATAAAATATTATTTTATCATTAATATAATCGTTTCTATGTAATATTAAGTGCTTTTGTTTTATTTATGACTATTTTAGTTATAAGTGATAATTATGTTATGATGTTTATAGGTTGAGAATTTGTAGGAGTAATATCTTACTTATTAATATCTTTCTGATATACACGTGTAGCTGCTAGCCTTCTCATGACAATGATTATGATGTCGGCCTTTTAAATGAAAATACACAACGAGATATGGTTTCCCCAATACGTCACATGGCAGTTTGCATCATGAATACACCACAAGTTCCCTTAACTTTAGTAGTACCTGCTCAAAATCCTATCACGTTGTACGAGAACGTGAAATTCCTATGACAAAAAGGACGTGAAATTCCTATGACAAAAAGGACGTGAAGTTCCGATCACGTTGTACGACGTGGTTTGTACACCTTCTTCGGCTGGAGTTGATCGTTGACGTATATATCACAATCCCTCTCATTGCTATTCACAAGGCCCATGATGTCCTCACGTAAATACCTCCCATAATAGTGAATGCTGCATGCGTTCAAATCTGCAGGCGAATACTGTTTGGGGGCCTGCAATTGCCGAAACGCTGCAATTCGATAAGGAAGATTCACAATGGTCCTCTTTTCTCGGTCGTATGGTAAAAGGTATACATCCACAGCGAAGCAGTAATCGATTCCCTTGGCAGGAAGCCCGTGCAAGATCCACCGCGCCGGGCGTCCCATTAGTCTACACATAAAAAAAGGCCCATCGAGGATCCTCCCGTCCTTATCCATGTTCAAGAATTGAGGATACACTGAGGGCCCAAAAACCAAATCATTCAGGTAGATCCCCACGTACTGCCGTCGGCCGTATTCTGGCTTAGTAAAAAGGTAGCCCCGGTTAAAGAAAAACTCCACTGGCTGCGCAGACGGGTCGCCATGAAGAAACGTACTCATATCGCCCGACTCCTCTCCTAGGAACTTCCTGGAGAGTGGTAGAAACGTGTATTGTGTTTTTGCACAGAAGACCCATGAAATATTGGGTGGTTCCCACACCGACGCCGTGACAAGGGCGAAAACAACAGAGATGACTGTCAATTGGGTGAATTTCATTGATGGCGAACGTGCATCGGGAGAGACACGGTGTTTGCTTTATAGCATGACCTATGTCACTCATTTTCTTCAAGACAATAGATATCCGTGATCATTCCTAATTCATATACACTCCTGGAGAAGTGGAATTTTGTGGCTAGGAATTCGGCCCATTCTGCTGCCCTTTTCCATATAATTTAGTAGCTGATCCCATGATCTCAAGTATGGTAATGGACCAATACTGCCAGAAGGAGGAGTCCACATACCAAATTACACCGTGATTCTGGTGCAGCCTCGTCAATTCTACACTAGGCTCTGCTTCAGACCCCCACACCAGTCTGGACCTGCCGGTTAATGTTGTCAACGAGTACTTAGCATGTACGGAGTCGATGTACTTCGTAGAGGCGTTGGATGCGTTTAAGTGATGCACTATGTGCAGGTCACTAGTGGGTGAATAGTAGTTTCTCACCCACCTCGCACCTCGTTTAAGACTTTGGTCTTGTAAGGCACAACTTACATATCCCTGTATATCAATATATATATACTAAAACATAAGTTGAAAAGTGAACATGTGCCAAGTGTTCTGAGAGCTACTGAACGGAAGGTTTTCACGTGCATGATTTCGGTTGAGATTGAGATTGTGATTGAGATTGTGATTTCGATTGAGATTTCCTGTGATTTCCTGTGATTTCCTGTGATTTCCTGTGATTTCCTGTGATTTCCTGTGATTCCTATTGTGATTCCTATTGTGATTTCCTGTGATTTCGATTGAGATTTCGTGTGATTTCGATTGAGATTTCCTGAGATTTCCTGTGATTCCCATTGTGATTCCCATTGTGATTCTATTGTGATTCCCATTGTGATTTTCCTGTGATTCTATTGTGATTCCCATTGTGATTTTCCTGTGATTCTATTGTGATTCCTATTGTGATTCCTATTGTGATATACTTGTGATTCCTATTGTGATATACTTGTGATTCCTATTGTAATGGATGATGCATGACCCAGAAAGAATCTTTCATTTGCAGTCAGTTCAAACGGCACGTTAAATTGGCTTGTTCAAAGGCCAGATGTAGAGGTCTGCATCGAAACAATAATTGATTCCCTTTCCGGGACTTCTGCGCAAGACCCAGCGTGCTGGCCCACCCATCAATTTACACATGTAAAACGGACCGGGGTGGACCTTTCCTTTCTCATTCCGCACCATCGAAAAGCGTTCCACTTGGGGCCCAAACACCAATTCGTCTTGAAAAAGTCCCACATACTGCCGCCGGCCGTCTACCTCAACAAAAACATGACTCTGTTGTAAATTGATTTCAATGGGCCTGGCTGCAGGGTTGCCATAAGTAAATACTGTCATGCTATCTAAGGTTTTTCCTAGAAACGTCCCAGAAAGGGGTAAATACGTGTCTTTGACTTTGGCAAAGAAGACCCATGGTATGTGCGGCTCTGCTAACGCAGTAGAGAACACAAGGCCAGTGATTGTCAAGAGGATTAGCTTCATTGCTGATTTTTATGGATTGTTAAGAGATGCTGTTTCTTTTATAGCAAACCCTGGGTCATTCATTGTGTTCAAAACAATAGATATCAGTGATCAGTTCCATGTCATGTACACTCCTGTCAGGGGCATTGCTTCTCATGTTTTTTTTTTTCATGCGTAAAACATTTATAGCAGTGGGGGCGAATATATCCTGATTGAACAGAAAAATGTTCTATAGAATTCTGTAACATTAAGCCAAAATCGATGGGAATTCAAGTAAAATTAAGTATAATTCAGCCAAATTAGGCGCATTTAAGCAAATTCAATGCATAAAATCATTGCAAAATTTAGTAAAATTAGGTAAAATTAGGTATAATTAAGCAAAATCAATGTAAAAATTCAGTAAATTCAAGTAAATTCAATTAAAGTCAATGTAAAATTCTGTAATTCCAGTACAATTAAGCCAAAATGGGCAAATTTAAGCAAAATCAATGGAAAAAGTCAGTAAAATTCTGCAAAATCAGTGCAAAAAGTCAATAAAATGAAGCACAATTATACAAAATGAAGCAAATTATTTCAAATGGTCACTACTTCATTGTGGTTATCAGAGCAGAATTAGGCTTAAACAGACATGAATTGAGACCCGAAATGGGTAATGAATCACATCACAGAATCCCCATTTTCTCTCCATTTTTCACCAGGAAAACGTAACACGATGTTTAATTTTACGTCGTATGAAAATGATGATCTTCCAGTCTTCACGTGCTGCTCCTGGGGGGTTGGTGGCGGCCCGGGTCACCTGCGTTCTTCCTTCCGTGTTGACGTATGTGGCGGATTTCTCAGTGTATGCGGCTCCTGGTATTTAATTTTACGTCGTATGAAAAGCGGTATTTAATTTTACGTCGTATGAAAATCGGTGTTTAATTTTACGTCGTGTAAAAATCGGTGTTTAATTTTACTTCGTGTAAAAATCGGTGTTTAATTTTACTTCGTGTAAAAATCGGTGTTTAATTTTACGTCGTATGAAAAGCGGTAGATGTCCACCAATACACAAGTTAGAGCTTTTTTGAGTGGAAATTCGTGGAAAGTCCCACGTACACCAGCACCTCATACGAACAAAACGGCCCACACTTAAAAATACAGACTCCAACTCCAAGGGAAAAGGATGAATTCGAAGATACGTTTTTCGTATTTATCTTTTTTATGATTCTAGCCTTTGGGACTATTTTAAGAAGACTATTTTACTAAAAACTAATTTACTAAAAACTAATTTACTAAAAATTAATTTACTAAAAACTAATTTACTGAAAAACTATTTTATTCGATAAGACTTTAGAGGAAGGTTAATTTCTTGGAGTCCAAAAACCAATTCGGCCGGTAAAAACCCACATAAAATAGACGTTTTCGTTAAAATAAATACCCGTTTTCGTTAAATAAATACTACTACTACTACTACTGACTACTACTACTACAACTACTACTACTACTACTACAACTACTACTACTACTACTACTACTACTACTACTACTACTACTACTACTACTACTACTACTACTACTACTACTAATACTAATATGTTAAACCTACCATGGGCAGACACAATACCCATAGAGGTATTGTTCGAGCCTACGAATGCCAATGACTCGTCCAAAGCGTCATACCCCGTGACTTGGACTCGTCCTTTCACCTTACCCCGTGACATGGCGTTTAACCTTCATGCTCCACTTCTCTGGTACTCATAGGTTGACTATATAAGTACTCGGATTCCCACCTATTGAGGATCCATCAATGAACATAACCCCAGTACTAGACTATAGACTAGAACAATATAGAATATAGAATATAGAATAGAATATAGAATATAGAATATAAAATATAGAATATAGAATATAGACTACAGAGTAGACTGAAAAGTGTGAATATTCAGTAGTGAGATTTTATACCAGTACAAACCTTATAGTAGTGTAGACTAGATCCATTCTTGACAGGGCTCTGCCATTAAGCTTCTACTCCCAAAGTCATAAGCAG
>NLAL01000342.1:234-10721 GCA_002374735.1 Metschnikowia sp. 13-106.1
GGTAGTAGTAGTACTAGTTGGTAGTAGTAGTACTAGTTGGTAGTAGTAGTACTAGTTGGTAGTAGTAGTACTAGTTGGTAGTAGTAGTATACTGAAGATTGGAAAGATGACTCGAGAATATTTCGACTATGATTAAGTATAAGTAGCATACTATACAGTAATGTACAGTGCTTTCCAAAAGTATTCCAACCATACTAGCAAAATTAAAACCAATAATTCAAAAAGTTTCATATACCCCTCATAAGGGATTGTATGCAGGCTATCAAGGACACCGGATCAGTTCTGTCTTTTTTGGCCCTTGATTCGTACTGCAAGACTCCCAAACGTAGGAGGACATAATAGGCAATCCTCCAGACTTAAAATTCAGATTAAATTTTAATAAGTTGGTGTGAAATATTCTGCCTTTTCTGAAAGACTATGTGAGGGGTACGAACCATTTTGTTGCGCTGGTTTGAATAATTTTGAAAAACACTGGATACGTGGCACGAGTTAAGAACAAACGAGATAAGCATTCCAGTCTATGCAATTCTCTTTTTTATGGAAACTCTCAACAGAAACTCTTGATCCACTCGTAACCTGCACATTATTCCTCATTGGTCTCCATACAAGCCCTCACTGGTCGCCCTCATTGGTCTCCATACAAGCCCTCACTGGTCGCCATACAAGCCCTCACTGGTCTCCATACAATGACCTCACTGTTAGGAAAAATCGTACGAGCACTAGAACTGAGTATTTAGTGTCGGTGGATTCTATTAACAAGCCTGAGCTCAGCCTCAGTCTCAAACCATACCACTCGTGAGTATGATGGGGTGAAGCCCCCATGAATATGAGATGGGAAGCCCCCATGAATATAAGATGGGAAGCCCCCATGAGTATGATGGTGGGAAGCCCTCATGAATATTATGGTGGGAAGCCCTCATGAATATTATGGGGTGAGCACCCATGAATATTATGGGTGAAGCCCTCATGAATATGAGATGGGAAAGTTAGTATTCAGGAGGCTTAAATACTGGGCGCTAGGCTCCATGCATGTGGACGCGTGTGATATGCCCGCGCCAGGGAGAATTCCTGATAACAACTTCTCCGGGTCAATATGAAACTTCGCATTGTTTCATATCCTGAAGGCCGGCTGTTTCAAGAAATCCCTCAAGGGTTACCCGAAGCAGGAAGGAAGTATATAGAACTAGCAGGTTCGCCTCATAAGATGAATCCTCAGGCATCATCCCTCTAAGGCACATTATAGTATTCGAATATACAACTGATATAACTTTGTTTTATAAATCCCAAAGTCCTGCACGAGTTCTAACACTCACTGGTTTCCATACAATGCATCGGCAAAGTACCTTGACTCCGCACATGCTAAGTACTCCTTGACACTAAAACTACTACAAACTGGCTACACCATCAGGCTGTACTGAACTCATAGTACCATAAGCTCATGGTGCTATTCCCGGCTATACCAATACATAGAGGTCTCAGTGTATTGGAGCAGGTTGTTTCCATATTACAATCGCAGTGAAGACTGAGAAGTTTTTATTCCTCTAAACTCCTGTGTGGCCGGCAACCATATCACTATGATAAACCTTCATTCATGCTTCGGCAATTGGCCCAAGAAGCTGAAGGTAACTCAGATCAGAAGAGTCTTTGCAAGTTGCAAAAGGAGAACTTTCCTTGAGCCCGTTTGTTTTGGTCCCTGAGACCGTTTGTTTTAGTCCTTGAGCCCGTTTGTTTTGGTCCCTGAGCCCGTTTGTTTTGGTCCCTGAGCCCGTTTGTTTTGGTCCCTGAGCCCGTTTGTTTTAGTCCCTGAGCCCGTTTGTTTTGGTCCCTGAGCCCGTTTGTTTTAGTCCCTGAGCCTGTTCGTTTTGGTTCCTGAGCCTGTTTGCTTTGGTCCCTGAGCCTGTGTGTTTTGGCATGGAACAAGTCGGTTAGGGCGATTCTCAGTTGGACCAGACCAGAAACTCAAAACCTGATCCTTGGGACTTCTACACATTTGTGCTTGATATCTATAAACTGGGTGTACTATACTCATGGTACTATACGCACTCTACAATCTTCTGCACGTTGACTCTCACAGTCAGAGTCGCACTCACAGTACCAATACACTGCTGTTCTATAGTGCAGTTCTCATAAACTCATAATGGCTGCAACTGAGATACTAGTACGTTATCTGTACTCATCATTACAGTAGCTGAACTCAAAAAATGGACATGACGAAAGAGCCGGGTGCAAGCAGTAATGGTCAAGCTAATGAGTTGCAGTTTGTTATTCAAATAGCTCAGAATCCTCCTTCTGAATCATCGTTGAATCTTCGACGAATCATCGTTGAATCTTCGAAGAATTATCGTTGAATGAACAGAGTATCTGACGCAACTAAAATCTTACGCTAGCACGTGACTGCTTATGACCAATAATACATTAAAACATAGCATTGCGATGCTCCCAAAGGATTTTGACGCAATGTGATTTACCCAGTGCTCTGAATATCAAAGTGATGAAATTCAATCTAGTGCGAGTGAATGACGGGAGTAATTTTGACTCTCATAAGGTAGCCAAATGCCTCGTCATCTAATTAGTGACGCGTATGAATGTATTAACGAGATTCCCACTATCCTGGTGTACTATCTAGCGAAACCACAGCCAAAAAAACGGGCTTGGCAAAATCAGCGGGGAAAGAAGTCCCTGCAGCTGCACTCATCCTTTCAATAAGTGCACTTATCATTTCAATAACTGCACTTATCATTTCAATAAGTGCACTCATCATTTCAATAACTGCACTTATCATTTCAATAAGTGCACTCATCATTTCAATAACTGCACTTATCATTTCAATAAGTGCACTCATCATCTCAATAACTGCACTTATCATTTCAATAAGTGCACTCATCATTTCAATAACTGCACTTATCATTTCAATAAGTGCACTCATCATTTCAATAACTGCACTTATCATTTCAATAAGTGCACTCATCATCTCAATAACTGCACTTATCATTTCAATAAGTGCACTCATCATTTCAATAACTGCACTTATCATTTCAATAAGTGCACTCATCATTTCAATAACTGCACTTATCATTTCAATAAGTGCACTCATCATCTCAATAACTGCACTTATCATTTCAATAAGTGCACTCATCATTTCAATAACTGCACTTATCATTTCAATAAGTGCACTCATCATTTCAATAACTGCACTTATCATTTCAATAAGTGCACTCATCATCTCAATAACTGCACTCATCATTTCAATAAGTGCACTCGCTATCGGTTGGGCTATCCTGCAGTTATTGTCCTAGCCAACCCTCAACATCATCTGCATCTCTCTCCCTCCATGCAGCCCGGATCTTTATCTGGTCCAAGACTTGGTGGAGCGCGCGCTCAAAACCATGGATATCCTTTGCCCTAAAAAACTCCTGGACTTCGTTGGCCATTTCAAACGACTCGTAGTTGCATAACGTGGTCTTGATGAACCGGTCGAGCACCACCATGTTGGTGGACATTAAGCGGTGGATGTGGGTGTAGTTGTCCTTGACAAAGGTCCAGAAAAGGCTGCGCACCTTGGTGTTTTTGCTTAGACCGACTGCCAAAAAATGGGCATCCATGGTGGGAATGATGGACTCGTCGATTAAATAAGACATCAACGTCTGCGCCATTTCCACATTGCCAATGTTGCCGAGTGCAGATAAAGCCACCTCCCGGGAATCGAGAGACGTTGGGTTGGTGACTTCTTGTACGATGGCCTCGAAGTCCGCCTGTGTGCAGGACGCACACGATACCACGGCACTGAACACGAATTTCCGGAGCGACGGGTCGATTTGTTTTCCCGTTTTCCACTCGGCGAACGCCTGGTGTGCATACTGGTCGAGTTCGGGGATCCCATACGTCGATGCCACGTGCAAAATATGCGCCTTCAACTTGGACCGCTTAAAATCGGCCTTATCCACGTTTTCACGAAGCATTTGGACTGCAATTGGCGTGTAAATTTGCCTGCAGAAATCAGCAAGTCCAGGGGAATCGAACGTGGTCACCACGTGGCCGATGCGGTTGGTGGTTTCGAGCCAGAGCACGTATTCCTGGCCCAAATGGTCATTTTCAATGCACATTTGGCGGAGAAGGTCCAAAAACGACAGAGTTTTCTTGTGGCCGGCCGTGGCCAACGATGCGGTATCAGCGATGATTCCCACCTTATCTTTGGTCAGAAGACGGGCGAAATGGGTCAAGATATGCGTCTGGAAAAAGTGTGGCTCGTAGTTGACCCGGAATGGAGCCTGAGAATCTTTGTTCAACTTGAAGAAACCATCGGGGATGGAAGAGATGTGGGCCGTCTTCTTATCCAATGAAAGCAGGGCATTTGAAAGTGACATTTGGGACTTTTCGGACGGTTCGGACTTTTCGGACTCGGAAATCTCGGTCCCCTCGGCCCCGCAGTCGGCATTGAGCGGAACCCACCAAACAGTCCCATCTTCAGCCTCCGTAACGTCTCCACCATTCAAAAAGCGCTCCTGCGTAAGAACAACGCCCGAAGAATCGCCCGTCACGTGCACCACCGGGAACCCGATCTTGGTGATCCAGGCATCCATCATTTCGCCCACATCCATCCCCGAAACGGCCGAAAGCGACGCCCACAAGTCTCCTGACTGAGCATTTCCGTATTTATGCGCATTCAAGTAATTGGCCACGCCCTTCAAAAACTTGGCCTGGCCCAAATACGACGAAAGCATCAAAATCGTCGACGCTCCCTTAAGGTAAGAAATGGCATCGAACAACTGGTCGATATCCAAGGCATCCACCACCGGAACTTTGATTGGATGCGAGTTCCGGAGCCCGTCGAGCCGTAAAGCTTCTTGCAAGCTCTCCGAAACAAAACTGGCAAAGATATCCCACTCGGGAAAAAGGTGGTCGACTGCATAGAAGCCCACCCACGTAGCAAAGCCTTCATTGAGCCACAATTCGTCCCACCACTGCATGGTGACCAAGTTGCCGAACCACTGGTGGGCGATTTCATGCGCTACAACATACGCCACTTTCTGCTTATAGCTGGGGTCCAGCTTCCCTTCGGAGTACAAGAGCGCAGTGCTTCGGTAGGTGATGAGACCCCAGTTCTCCATGGCGTTGTGCAGGAACGCATGCACAGCAAGCAAATCAAGCTTTGGAAGCGGGTACTGCACCTCGAAGATGTTACTGAAGTAATCGACGATCTTAGGGGCTAATTCCAAGGCGAGCTCGGCATCTTTGGTGTACCCTTTGGTGGTGTAGATCCGAACAGGGAGAGGTTTCCCGTTGGTGTACGGGTCTTTGGTGTGGCTCTCGATGTATTCAAACTCTCCAATGGCCCAAGCCAAGAGATAAGTGGACATGATTGGCGACTTTTCAAAGGTGACAGTTTTCAAGCCGGTTCCGCCTTTTTCCGCCGTTTTTTCCGTCAAAACTGGCATATTACCCAAAACACACATTTCCTGTTTAGTGGTGATACTCACCGAGAACGTAGCTTTACGGTCTGGCTCGTCTAAACAAGGAAACGTTCTCCGGGCATCAGTGGCTTCAAACTGTGTCGATAACATGTACTTTGTCTGGCCGTCTTCGGTGTACAGCGACCGGTAGAAGCCAGCCATATTGGTCTGGATGCGGCCCGAAAAGTTGAGCTTGGCCCACACCCTGGTCTGCACCATGCGGTCGAATTTAAGGACAAAATACTCTTTTTGGACGTTTTCCTGCGCCACAGTAACGCCTAAATTGCCTTTTTCGTCCTTGGCCTGCGCTTGCGTCACTTGAAGTTCTCTATAGTGGAGATGCAACTCATCTGTGGGGGACTGCACCTCGAGTTCGATCTCTACGGTTCCTTTATAGGAGTCGTGCTCGATATCAAAAACAGAGAGGTTGTAGTGCACCGGCTTCAAGTCCAGGGGGAGTGCCTCGTAGTAAGGTTTGGTCAGCATGTGTACTGGTGTTGGAGATGGTAGTTGGTGGAGGTGGGGGAGGTGCGCCGTGCGTTGAGAGAGAGACTTTTGCAAGCATCTCATGACGTGGCTATGTGCAGTACCTACTTTAAAATTTGTTTCTATCGCTGCACGGTCCTAAATAAGTTAAAGTGGCACCTTCTATTGAGGTTTATTTTTTTGCGGGAATGAGATTTAGGGGATTCTTTGGGACGAAGGTTCTAAAATAGTTTCTATATATTGTGCTGTATACAGGACAATGTGGTTTATATGCAGGTCAACAACAAAAAAGCTTAAAAATCTTTACTGTGAAGGACGTAATTGGAGGACTGATTGTTGTTGAGAAAACAAAAGATTGCTATGTCACTGGCACCACGAGCAACTCACGTGACCTAGGTCATGTGCATGTTCACATCAACATAAAAGTTTCTGGTGTCGCTATTTTATCACCAAAAAGAGGACATACCAAGATGTGTCTAGACACCAGATCCGCCAATATTAATTAGACGTAGTAATTATTACTAAGGTTTTGGAATGTTTCTTTTCAAGGTTTGTGCACTTTTCTATTCTGTTTGGGTACTGAAATATGGGGAACCATATTTGATTGGGTGGGGCACGACCCGCTAGTTTTCGGATTCTGTGCAATTTTTTTTTTTTTAATAAACTCAGGTAATTGAGCTAGGAGAGAAAGTTCAGAGTTTGATGGCCTTGAAAAGAACTGAGAAGTGGTTATAAGAAGTCCCAGGAAAGGTAGGAAGTTGGAGCTGGTGTTGTATGCAGGATAATATAGAAATTTCTTTAAAAAACACCATGATTCTTTTCTTGGGGTTTCAAAAAAACTATTCCAAATATTAGGCAAGACGTGAAACTTTAAGATGGTAAAAGGACCAAAAATATGACCAAAAACAAAAAAAAAAAGGACTGCATTAGGACAAAACCCAACACTACAACTCCAAACCGAACTATAATAAGCACTACGAGCTGGATTTATGGAATTGGTATTATAGGGTTAATGCGGAGCAAATCAGGGACATATTCATTGATTTTGCGCTGATTTTGCGCTGAGTTTACACCAATTTACACCAATTAACACCAATTAACACCAATTTACACTGATATTTCCTCACTTTTCCACCCATTCAACACTAGTATTTTGTTAATTTACACTAATATTTCACCAATTTTCACTAATATTCCCTCAATTTGCACCAATTTACACTAATATTCCCCCAATTTTCACCTATTCACACTACGGTTCCACTACTCTTTTTCTACTCTCCATACCTACTTCTCTAAACAATGAAAGAACTGTACCATGGATTAAGCTTCTTCATTCACAAAGAAAAAAAATAGAACTACGAGGTGTGTCTATATGCAGTACTATCGACAATACTAGTAATTCCAAATAACCCCGGTTAAGTAATCGCTACTTTTCAAAAGCCATGAAGTGAATGGTTGGCGATATAATTTTTGGAATATTTTTTTCGCTATCAATAGATTTCATTAATTCATTGGGCCATATACATACAGCATGTTACAATAATAGCCCATTTTTGTGCATATACTCATTTAAAACAGGATAATTTTTTTCAATGGTATTAAACATAATAAATCATATCACCATATCTATACAATTCGAGCGTAAATTCTTGAATTGGAACGTAAAAAAGACCAATTAGAACGTAAAAAAGACCAATTCGAACGTAAAAAGGCACAATTCAAACGTAAAAAAGACCAAATTGAATGTAAAAAAGACCAATTTGAATTTAAATTCCCTAATTCCAACGTCAAAAGGCAAAATTGGAACATAAAGAGGACCGGTTCGAACGTAAAGTCCCCAATTAGAACGTAAAAAGGCCAAATTTGAATATAAAAAAGACCAATTTGAATATAAAAAAGACCAATTGGAACGTAAATTCCCCAATTCGAACATAAAATGGCAAAATTAGAAGGTAAAAAGGACTAATTAGAACGTAAAAAGGCATAATTCTAGCTTAAAGTTCTCAATTGGAACGTAAACAGGACCAATTTGAATGTAAAGTCCCCAATTCGAATATAAATTCCCCAACTCGAACGTAAAAAGGCCCAATATTCATAAAGTTGTTATACAAGAGAAGTTGGATTGTATATATGTAAATCTGTGGCTTCTAAATCTTTGCTATCGCCTTTGCCAATATCACAGTGGCTGTGTCAGTGCTATAGAATAGCTCTACTAGAAATTTACTTAGCAGTTCTGCACCTGGGTGTAGCTCTAGTACTTCAAAAGTACATTTTCGTATCTTTTTTGGTAACAGCAGAAGCTTTCAAGTACCTAGAATGTACGGATGAAAGGTTCTTCATGGATATGCTGTAATCAGGCCACTGAAGGACAATAGGATTGTGTATACTTTGAAGAATAAGGTTGTACAGAACTTGAATAATAAGGTTGTACAGAACTTGAACCATACAATTGTACAGAACTTGAACCATAAAATTGTACAGAACTTTAATTATAAGATTGTACAGAACTTGAACAATAAGACAGAACTTGAATAATAAGATTGTACAGAGCTTGAACAATAAAATTGTACAGAACTTGAATAATACAACTGTGCAGACCTTAGACAAAAAAGTATAAGAGGTGTGGTGGCCTCGTCATATCAGACTTTGCTCTTGTAAAGTAAAACTTACATATCCTTGTATATTAATATATACTAAACCAAAAGTTGAAAGAAGCAGTAAAACAAGCCACAGTAAATGTGATGATTTAAAAGCTTTTAAGAAATATAAGAACTGGTGGAACGCTGTAGCTATAGGCTTCTAGTTATATCATATAGACATACTCGAATTATCGTATAGTTTTAGTTCACTATTGCACAGTCTCCTAGTTTTCTATTGCACAGTCTCCTAGTTTTCTATTGCACAGTCGTTTACCCGCACTTGATTGAATTTCTTCACTTTGACATTCAGAGCACTGGGCAGAAATCACATTGCGTCAAAGTCCTTTGGGAGCATCACATTGCTATGTTTTAATTCGACAGTCAGATTCCTGAAGTCCGTACCAGTTCTGATACGGTCGACTGTCGAGCGAGGCAGGCAGTAAACCCCAAAGTCAACCACCGCCCCATATGCTCGACCGACCATCAGAGCCAATCCTTATCCCGAAGTTACGGATCAATTTTGTCGACTTCCCTTAACTAATTTGTTCTATCAACTAGAGGCTGTTAACCTTGGAGACCTGCTGCGGATATGAGTACGACTTGGCATGGATAGATATGTGAATTTTCAAGGATTGTAACAAGTGCACTGGGCCACAAACAAGTCGTGACTATTCCATTCCCAAACCTTCTCTCTGGTTAATCCATTTCCAAGGTTATTGAATGTTATAAAAAAAAGAAAACTAGGAGAGTTTTCAATTCCACCAGTTTTCAATTCCACCAGCTTTCAATTCCACCAGTTTTCAATTCCATCACTTTTCTATTCCACCAGTTTTCTATTCCACCAGTTTTCAATTCCATCACTTTTCTATTCCACCAGTTTTCTATTCCACCAGTTTTCTATTCCACCAGTTTTCTATTCCACCAGTTTTCAATTCCTATAGACATAGAAATGAACATAGTCATAGAAATAATGTCAACGAATACCTAGCGTGTACGGAGGCAAGGTACTTCGAGGATATGTTGTACGCAGGCCATTGAAAGGACAATAGGAGGCTGTGCAGATTCTGAACAATAGAAGCTGTGCAGACCCTTAACAATAGAGNTTCTGAACAATAGAAGCTGTGCAGACCCTTAACAATAGAGCAATGCGGGTTTTAGCCGAACTGAAAAGTATAAGAAGCGCTGTGGACCCGTTACATAGGACTTTGGTCTTGTGCAACTTACATATCCCTGTATATTAATATATACTAAAACAAAAGTTGAAAAATAAACATAGTCATATAGTCCTCTAGTATTGTAGTCCTCTATTCCTTATTCTTGTAGTCCTCTAGTATTGTAGTCCTCTATTCCTTATTCTTGTAGTCCTCTAGTATTATAGTCCTCTGGTCATATGGCCCTAGGATTTGTGAGACCATTTCTTTCATGGCTTGACCTTAATGCACTAGTGATATACTTCACTGTACAGTACACATCATGTCAACGCTGGTATGTCGAGATATGTATTCCAAACTTGAAATCCTTGATAATAAACTGTTGGTATTTCTTGTTTTGTATTCAAATCACCTTGGTTAGCAGTAGTTATGCTTCGCTTCGGGTAGTCTATCTATTTGAGTGTAGGCTTGTATCAGGTTGTGCGGCCCATGCTACTTCTGAAACAGACAAAGTACTAGAAAATCAACACCATAGAACCGGACACAATGCACTAATAAAATATCAACGTTAGTGCTTAAATTTGTATCAATTCACTCATGAACACATCCTGCAGGTACCATTTCCAATATAACTGAAAAAGTGTCAAAGTAAAAAACAGCCGAAAAGCCCCCAAAAAAAATCTTAAGTTTACACAAACTACTATTAAAGAATCAATAAAATCAATATGTATTAATCAGAAATGACTTAGGTCCAAGGAACG